>OY856412.1:1189313443-1189550943 GCA_963693085.1 Alisma plantago-aquatica | reverse complement strand
CCACACGACAAATTGGAATGCTTACAATGTCTATGGAAAGAGAATACACCTTATGGATTCCTCATCAACGACTGCAAAGGCGCTGCATGGTTAGCTAGTAACTGAGGATGTACTGAACACTAGGGGATTCACTCCGGCTTTAAGATGTTGGTTGCGCAAACATGATGAAGAAAGATGTGAAGACCTACTTCGGTAATGCATTTTTGTCAAGAAAATTTGATTTACGGCAAGGTCGAGCTTGACTACTGTCCCTACCATTGATTTACTAAAGTTCTCGAACAATAAAGATCACCAGCTTGCGATAATTATTATGTTCTATGTATGAAAAAGCAGGCCTTTTTTTAATGAAAAAACCTACTGTTAGTTTAATTCAGAAACGAATCACTCATGATTTTAGTAGTCTATATATGTATATATAGGTTGCGTTCTGATCTATCTATGACATGCTTGTAACTACCCCTTTATCTTTTTTCATAGTAATGAGAAGGAGTCCCATGCTTAACGTAAAGATTAATATCATATAAGATACACCATTATGAATATGAAATTGTGGTTAATACATATTACTTATCTCTTTATTATATTGCCTTGCCCATTACAAACTACAATAGAAGGATGGAATCCCATTACCCATCCCAAAAGACTTGGAGTCCGAATAGAAACAAACTTTAAGAATCCCGAAATTCATCCATAGAATTTTAAACCTTTCAGTATTCTAGAGTAGAGGATCTGCGGCGGTTCACCTACCCTACATGACGACTCATGAAAAAAGGGTGAAAGAAGAAGGGGGGGGGGACGGGGGGTAGAAATGACAATATGAAACATGCCTTTTTGAGCATGATTTGCAACTGTCATTTTCATGTTTAATTAAATATGCAATGGTACAAAAGAAATACATAACATCACTTAGCATTAATTGATGTGTATATTATGCATCAACTACAAGGAGATCAAATTATAGTAGCCAAATCTGGGCCTTAGGGTTACCAAATCCAGTAATACTTGGTCAATTAAATATTTACAATGTAAAACTCTAGGGGCACAATTTTGTGGGACCTACTAAAAGGTATTTCCATATTCGAGGTACTCTAGTGTACACTACAAAAAATACAACGAGGTAAGACAAGTGAGCTAGTGATTTTCAAGCACATATGCCTCAAAGTCCAAAGGCTTGAGAAACAACATCACATTCCCAAGACACTTCCAGTGTGATTTATTGTAAATTTAGCAATAGTTTACCTACAAGTACATGAGGTCCATCTAATTGGTTAGTGAATGGCAAGCCACACTACCAAGTGGTCTCTCACAACTCCCATGTATGTTCCAAAACACACCATTCTAGTAGCCTTCTCATGCACTTCTTGTCTTATATGAGAGTTCTCCTTTTCCCTCTCCACTACTACAAGCACTGGAAAGATATATGTGATCATGGCTTCTGATAACTTACAGTAAATAGAGCTACAATTTACTAGTAGACCATATTTTTCATTCACGTTTGTTTGTCTAAAAGAATACTTTGACACTAAGATATGGCATTACTTTCACATATCAATCATAATTTCATTTTAAAAAAGAAAATGTAAAATATTTAACCTATAATAATATCGTGTGGTAAATAAGGTCATTTTCAACATTTCTAGTAAAACTTGTCCTCTACACAATTTAAACATAGTTAGGGTCACTTAGATCCATTCCATATCTATTCAATAGTACAAAAGTGCAGTTTTTAATATCATTGGCCCTTTCTTAAATGTATCTCAATACACCTTAATTATTACACCTCTTTCACATTCTAATGTTAATAGATCATTCTAGAAGATTATACCAAAGAAGTGGGAAAAGAATATTTATTTAGGTAGAATTTGATGAACTCATTTAACCTTATCAAACCATGCCTAATTCAATGATGTCATATTATTCAAGATATAAATGAAATTGCTCAAGACTTATATGTGTGAATTGAAAACATAAATTAAGTAAATTTCATGTCATTACACTCAAATATCCCCAAATCCTATTTTTTGCCTTAAGTAAGGTTTTCAAACATCAAATTAGCTTACATAGGATTGAAGCATAATAAAATTTCTTAGAGTGAGGGATAAATAAATCACATGAAACCAATCATGTGAATCTTAAGTCAACTGAAATTTCTCCTCAAAATCCTTTATTTTTGAAGTACCACACATAAGCAACATATATTTTAACCTATATAGTAAGAAGAAGAATTAAGGAAAAAAAGAGATAAAGTTGGATATTTTGTGTATCTATCAAGAAGATTATTTTGTTTAACTTACTTTTTTTAAAAAAAAGATTACAATGAATCTTACCATGATTTTCTTCAATTAGGGAAATTGTCTGAGCTTTAGGTCATAGGAGTACAATTCCACTTCAAAAGATATCTTTCTCCCTTTATCCTAAGGATATTGAGATGTAGAGGTTGCAATATAATATGTGATGTGATTGGGTAATTGTGGGTTGACATGGTTCATATTAGGTGCATATTATTTATGCTCTTGACACCCACCCCAAACACATTATTCTTTTTTAGATTTAGTGGTCGACTAATATAATAACCAACTAACCATGTATGCGAACAAAATAAATTATCACGATGCCTATCAAATAAATATAAAACATAAAATATGACATTTATTTTGTTATTTATTGAGAAATTCTAGTCAACCATGCATTTTTATGTGTCTCTATTTAAGTTGGTTTTTCTCTCAAGCATGGAATTTTTATCGATAAAATCATCATTTCATACATAACTTTATGTATCTATTTTCAATGTTTTGAAAAATTAAATAAAATTTCTTTTATCTCCAAATTGGGTAGATTTAGAGTTTTGTTACCTTTAAAATACATATAACCATATTTTCCCCAATAAGGGGTTTGACAGACCCAAATCCTAACCTTCATGGAGGACCCTAAACCATTCTATACATGATGCGGCCTAATAGATTTATTTTTATGAAATGTGATATGTAACTCAAGAGCTATTTACCTAATACCATAATTGTAATATCTTGACTCTATACTGTTTTCACATATTTAAGCCATTTGAATATATGGTAATTAATGATTCATAGAAACCTAGTAGTGAATCGATCAAGGGAACTTTTTGAAATTCAATCCTATAGGTTCATTAGAAATATATTTTGATTATGTAACTCTTTTTAGTAGGATATTGAGGTATTTTGAAGTATAGTGAAGAGATCATATGTTAAATACAATTTTTTTTTATCAATAACTAAGGTTTATGAGAATGATTGACCGGTTTAACTCTTTTGTATTATTTTTAAAAAATAAAAAATACTCAGGTTAATATGAGCATTTTTACATTCTTGTAACTTATACATGATTTTGGATGTGCTTTCGGATAATTTTTAAATAAAGTACCTGTAACATCCCAGGATTTGAGGCCTCGGATAAGTTGATCTTAAAAGGAATGATTGGACTACCCATATCACAAAGGTGCACCTCCTTTTCCGGGAGCCCATCTCTAAAGAACTCTACGGTTAAGCGTGCTCAGCCCAGAGTAGTACTAGGATGGGTGACCAGTCGGGAAGTTGATCCTGGCTTGCGCGTCAGTGTGGACAAAGTGCGCAGTTAAGGCTAGTGGTGGTTTGTGGGGCCAATCGTCATTCCTGAAACTCTACTAGAGCCTAGGGCAGTGGGCCCGGGTGTTACAAATTGTAACATCCCAGGATTTGAGGCCTCGGATAAGTTGATCTTAAAAGGAATGATTGGACTACCCATATCACAAAGGTGCACCTCCTTTTCCGGGAGCCCATCTCTAAAGAACTCTGCGGTTAAGCATGCTCAGCCCAGAGTAGTACTAGGATGGGTGACCAGTCGGGAAGTTGATCCTGACTTGCGCGTCAGTGTGGACAAAGTGCGCAGTTAAGGCTAGTGGTGGTTTGTGGGGCCAGTCGTCATTCCTGAAACTCTACTAGAGCCTTGGGCAGTGGGCACGGGCATTACAGTACCTCTCAAAAGGACTTCCTTGAGGTATTAAGTCAAGTGTTAGCATATATCTTTTTGAGCTAAAATTTGGGTGAGATCTAGCTCTAGGAATAATAATTAATTTCTTAAAGAATTCATGTTATTTGGGTATTTGCATGCAGAAATTATAGACCACTGATGATTACAAGATACTATTATTCTTTAATATTTCTAGGAATCTATGTATATATCCTGTGTTATTTGGATTTTTAGATTGAAATATGATGATAAACCCCATTTTAGAAAGCTAATAAAAATAAGATTCTAGAATAGAACTCACCACATAACGTTCAACTCCAAAAATGTGTGGCAAGATAGTTCAATGAGGTTTATTCCTACCTTTGTGATCAAAGGTACCATGTGGCTAATGGGGTACCCATTTATATAATAGATCATATGGTAGGCCATAAATTGGGATAATTTGTACCTAATTGAACTTTAGGTAGACATGCAAGAAATAATAATAGATCTCGTCGAGTGGCTAATGGGGTGGTTGTTGCATCTTCTACTTCTTTAGGTGATAAATAACCCCATGTTGAATTTTAATGTGGAAACAAGGATATTAACCCTCTCTACCAAAATATGAAACAAGTCAACTAATGAGATTTTGAAGAGTGAGAGAAACCTTGTGTTGAGGAAATTGTAGAATATCCTATAGGAACCTATAAGTACCCTATTGAGAATCCTAGATATTACTAACCAACAAAGAACCATAATGGTGGTACCTTTTACAGAGGCAACAACATGAGACTGTGAAGGAAATTGGAGACCTTAACATTGAATATCTTGGTGTATTTTATTATAGGAATACCATTCACCCCAAGATGTTGATGAAAATGGTGTTGGTTTGGAGCTCAAGCTTCCTCTTTTCATAATCACAAAAGTGTGTCGAATTGATGATCTCATCATTAGGGGGTGCCAAACTCATATGTTGAACATGAAGGCTTGTTTGATTGTAGTAGACCCACATGGAGTTACAATACTACTAGATCTACAAGAGTGTACCAAATATGATAATGGTGGTTATTCAAAGATTTGGGATCTACATAAATGAATTCACATAGGACGATGGTGTGAAGAAGGTTCGTATAGGGTGCTACAAAGAAGAACTATGGTTGGTTTAGGTTCTTAATTTTTTGAAGTAGGTGGAACCCACCATATTTGGGCCATACACTAACCTTAAACAAATGGATTTGGTCAAGTCCAAAGGAAGTGGCCACTTATGGGTCACAAATCCAGAGATTGGCGACCCTGATTACGTGATAAAAGGAAAGTAAATTTGTTTAGTTTCAGTAAATAGACTACCTAATTTATAATCAAGGTTAATTATCTGCATGGTGATATTAGGTTATATTGTTCTATAATGAATTTTGATAATTAATCCAACACATGCAAGTATAACCTAATTTTAAGATAAGAAGAAACATGCTAGAGATAATCACCTAGATGGCTTACTATGAACCCTTATATGATTAGAGCTAGTGTCAATGATGTAACTAATGCATATTATATATGATCTTGTCTTAATTAGTACTTGACCAAGTTAAACTTGACTTAGGATGCTAAATTATGTTAACTGACATGGTAAAATATGATGATATGAGATGTACCTACTTGGGCCAATTACATGTTATATATGCCTCTTGATTGAAAGGTTTAAGTTTCACATACATGATTTTATTACCCTATAGCAAAACTAATTTCATAGGATGTATATATTTTCTTTGTAGTATTGGATATCTTACTATAATGTATTGTTCTTTCATTATTTGAGAACTAATAACTAATTCGGTAGTTGCCTATATTTAATGCATGGTGCGTATATTAGGAACAACCAAGAAGAAGACTAGAACGACTGATGAATACATATTCATCCATCCTTTTACATATTTTTTCTAAGTCATTTTCATTGGATTTTCCTTTTTTTAATAATTTATAGACGAAATTGTAATTTACCCGCTTCTTGATTTATTTATGCAAACACTTATCCATTTTCTCAAAATTTTCCAGGATTTTCTCCAAAGTTCATTCTAACCCACTGAGTCAGCGAGACTACCATCTCACTGATCCCAGACGGTCGGCTCACACCTTGAAGACCCTCGTTTCAGAGCCAAATAACCACCTTGTCCTTGGCTAAATTAGCTAACTCAGCATGCCAAATGGTCATCTCATGGAGCCAGACGAGCACCCAGATAAAGCCAGATAGCTAGGTTGAGTTGACCTAGCCTCATATTGAAAAACAAGCACCACCACTTGATTAGGGTTCCAACCCTTTGGATTCTTGCACATATGCGCGAGAGGGTTGACTCAGTCTACCCAATGACTGTTTGTTGGTTTGCTTCGAGACCAAGAAACGAAAGAAATGACGCCGCCAACCACTCAATTAGGATTCGTCCACTGCTCCCAAGTCAAGACACATCATGACCGAGACATGGATCTCAGAAGACCATTTGGGATGTCACTTCAAGCCCATGAATTCATCTAGATAGGAACCACCACAACATCTTTAGGGTTTCACACCAAATGTTCTAGGCCTTTGCCTACTCAACACCAGAATTGTGGTCTATGGCTTCCTTTCTTTCTCTCCTTGTTTCTCCCATCCTCTCTATGATTATCGAGTAGTTTTCTTATCGAGGCGATGGGATTAGCCCCTTAGCCATGTGTTGATCGGATTGGGTTTTTGCACAACTACTTTAGACAGATGGTTTTTGATTTAAAAATCACTGATTTGAACAAAGTAATTAATCATTTGTTAATCCCGACAGATGTGACCGTAGAACCCGGGATTTAGAATGCCTAAATTGACTTACTGAGGATTTGGATGCAACCGTGGAAAAATCCTCTTTAGGACGAAGAACAAGGATACATGATCACCATGACAAATTCGTTCACGTGGAGTTCCTCTCTTATGTTTTGTTTATGAATAAGTCATAATCCTGCTTCTATCTTGTTTGTCATGTATCACTTGATCCTATTTACATAAGTGCTAATGTGTTGAAACCCCTAATCCTCGATGTCTTCCTTCCTGATTTCAAACTATTCTTAAATGCTTTTTTTTAATTCACCTTCTAGTTTTAGTACTTTACTTTGGTTTAGATTATATTGTGTGCTAACCTTCACTTTCTTCTTCTTATACTTTCTTGTTTACTTTAATCTTTTCTTTTTCTTTCTTAATGTAATATTTTATTGCAATTTATTTTCTTGCATTAGTTTAATCAAACCCCTCAAAATCGGACTTTATTTTCTATCAATATTCCAAAATACCAAAAAGAAACAATTCCAAAAATCAATTGAGATAAAAATGAAAATGAATCTTAAAAATGTTGTCATGTGAGATCGACCCTTCTACACTAGCCTTAACTAGAAAGTAAAAAAGGATTAAACTCCAGGATAATAATCTTAGTGAATTCGTGTGCTCTTAGATGCGTATCAATTTTGACGCAGTTGCTGGAGACAATGGATAGTTTTCTTGAACCCCGAATTTTTTTGAAAAACTTTCTTTATATTTTCTATGCCTTCTAAGTAACATTCTGGAAGTGCTATCTCCTTTTCCTGTTGAGTTTCCATTCCAGCAATGCATTTTTTCTACACTCAAATATATCTATATAACTATTCTTGCATTGCCCTTCGAACAATCTTACGCCGCCAATTTTTTATCCCCATTCAAAAAGGACTTTCCATCACTTAAATCGACAAAAATAACTTAGGATGGATGAAGAGGAGGTTGCTTGTAGGATTGAGCAGACACTTGCCGCTAAAAGAGAGCTAATGATGGCTGACCACGTGGCCCAAGAAGCCAACTTGTGTGCAACCTATATCGCTGAGCAAGAGGTTGTAGAAGCCACTTAGAGGGAGGCCGAGAGACAAAAACAACTAAAAGGTTTATTTTCACTCAAAAAACCAGATATGCATAACACCCAGTTGTGCCAACCATGATTACTGCCCAACAATTTGTGATATTCACTCAGTGGATCACCATGCTTTAGGCCGACCCATTTTCTGAGAACAAGGGTGAGAGTTGTCAAGATCACCTTCAATGTTTCCTAAACCTTAGTTCTTTGACTAAGATCCTGGGTGTCCCTAAAGATGTCATTAGACTTAGGCTTTTCAAATACTCTCTCTTTGGGGCAACTGATATTTGGTATAATTCTGTGGAGAGTGAACCGTCACCACTTGAGAAGCACTCCAAACAAAATTTCTATATAAATACTTCCCCCCTTCTCTTACCTATGAGATCAGAGGATAAATCCTATTATTTTCAACTCCCCTAGAGAAACCTTAGGAGATGCTTGGGAGAGATTTAGGGAACTCCTATGTCATTGTCCTTATCATGACATATCAAAATCTCAACTCATTGAGATATTTTATCGCGGAGTTGATGATGACACCAAGAAATTTCTTGATTCCTCATCTGGAGGAAATTTCATGTTCCAAAACCTAAGCATCGTGTGGGAGGTGGTTAAAAGAACATCTGAAACCCAGGCTAGATGAGGAGCCAATGAGGTCCTCAAGATGGATAAAGTTGAGATAAACCCAAACATACATACCATTACTAAAGCCCTTATATTAATTTCCTTAAAACAAGACCGCTTGGAATCTTTTTTGAATGCCTATGAAAGGCAACCTCAACAAGTGAGGGATCCATAATCACTATGTTGGATATGCCAATGGTATGATCATGCTACTCTCCAATGTCAATATCTCTACATCACCCCTATGCAGCCTGATGTTGGTCAAAAAGTGGAGGATCTTAACTCTATCCATAATATCCTGGGCCAGGCTTACTATAATCCAAACCAATCCAGATACCACCCTAGATTTCAATATGGAAACCCCTCAGGAGCTGAAAACTCATCTCAACTTACCCCTCCACAAAGACCTCCACAACCTCAAGCCAACTATCATCTACCACCAGGTTTCCCATATAATAGCAATCAAAGGAATTTTGGGAACCAAGGGAACTTTAGGGGCAATTTCCAAAACTGTGGACCTTACCAAGGACAACAATATCAAAACATTCATCAACCATCACCTCAATAGAATGACCCATAGGATAGGATTTTAGCCTTAGAGAAAATCATAATAGCACACCAGAAGTCAATCGACGCTCAGTTTGCTCATCTTTTTTCCCAACAAAACCTCGTATAGGGACCTTCGATGGAAAGTCTGATAACAACCCAAAACATCCCAAACAACTAAAGGTTGTCTCCACCCACTCGGTAAAGACTCATACTCCTCCCCTAGAGAAACCCATAGTTGTCTCCTTGGACTTTGAGGATGATGATACAGTGGTTGTCAAAACTCCTCCCTCATCCAATTTTGTCATTCCCACTCCTTCCACCCCTCTCATGTGAGGTCCCACTTGTGGAAATTGACGAGCCATAAATTCTGATTTACAAACCTCGTTCACCTTACCAGGACCGCCTAAAGAAAACTAGGCTTGACACTCATTTTGTGAAATTTAGGGAAGCCATGAAAAAGTTGCATGTGGACATTCCCTTTCTTGATGCCTTAGCTGATATGTCGGCCTGGTCCAAATACATGAAATCTCTTTTGACCAGGAAGTACCACACCAAAGAGCATGAGATGGTCATGCTTTCTAGGACCACCTCTGATATTATCCAAAGCAAGATGCTTGAAAAGAAGGACCATGGTTCCTTTATGATTGGGTCTTACATTGGTAATAATTCTTGCAGGAAGGGTCTTGCACATTGGGGCACTAGTATCTGTATTATGCCATGTATTATTTGTAGGTGGCTAGGCTTTGTTGACATGCTCCCCACTGCCATGACCATCCAATTAGGTAACTCCTCCAAGCCCAAACCCATGGGTATCATTGAAGACATACATGTATGAGTTGGGAAGGATGCCAATGTCCCATGTGACTTTGTCATCATGGACATAAAGGAAGACCTTAGGTACCCCCATCATCTTTGGGAGTCCCTTCTTGACCACCTCTCATGCCTTGATTGATGTCTAGGCTGGAACAATTTCCTTTCACCTAAGAAAACAAACACTAAATTTTACGGTATTTGAAAGCATGCGTGGACCAAGCCCCCAAGAAGAGGTATATCTTCTTGATTGTATTGAGAAGATGCAACAATTGAGACAATAATGGCAATTAGTTGAGGGTCCCCTCCAAAATGCCCTTGTGACCCCTATTGTTTGTGGATATGAAGATGAGAAATTAGAGAAATTTAGACATCATCTTGACTACTTTGAGGAGATTCATGATGAGGAGTTTGAAGACCTAAAAATGGTATCCATTGTAGATGCATAACCTGAAACCCCCAAGGAACCTGACATGAAGCCCCTCCGTGAAGGTCTTAAGTATGCTTTCCTTGATGAGCAAGAGATTTATCCTATTATCATTAACTTTGATCTCACCCATGAACAGGAAACCAAGCTAATGACTAAACTTAAGAAGAGGAAATCTGCCTTAGGATACAAAATGGCTTATTTGATAGGAATAGCTCAATCCATTTGCATGCATAAAATTTCTATGGTAGAAGAGTACAAACCTTATAGAGACCCTCAAAGGAAATAGAATCTCAACATGAATGAGGTGGTGTGTCAAGAGGTTATCAAACTTTTGATTTTAGGGATCATCTATCCCATCTCCAACCCTTGGGTTAGCCTAGTTCAAGTCGTCCCCAAGAAAGGGGGTACCACTATCGTGAAAAATGACAATGATGAGCTTATTCCCATTCGCACTGTCACAGGGTGGAGGATGTGTGTTGACTATAGGAAACTAAATAAGGCCACTAGGAAATATCATTTCTCCCTTCCCTTCCTAGATCAAGTACTAGAGTGCCTCGCCCATCAACAATATTTTTGCTATCTTGGTGGCTATTCAGGTTTCTATCAAATTCCCATTCACCCAGACAACTAAGAGAAAATGACCTTTATTTGGCCGTTTGGCACTTATGCATTTAGGAGAATGATGTTTGGGTTGTGCAATGATCCAGCCTCCTTTAAGCGGTGCATGTCCTCTATCTTCGCTGGATTGACTGAGACCATCATGGAGGTTTTTATTAACAATTTCTTCGTCTATGGAGATATTTTTGAATCTTTTCTCTATCATTTATCTCCAGTTCTAGAAAATGTGAGGAATCACACTTGATCCTCAATTGGGAGAAGTGTCACATTATGGTGACTGAAGGAATTGTTTTAGACCATAGGGTGGGAAACCATGGAATTGAAGTAGATAGATCCAAGATTGAGGTCATCTCAAAACTCCCACCACCTTCTTCCATCAAGGGCGTTCATGCCTTCCTTGGGCACACAATTTTTATAGGCATTTCTTCTATGATTTTTCTAAGATCACCAAACCCTTAACTAATCTCCTTAAAAAAGACAGTCCTTTTGTGTTTGATAAAGCTTGCATCGCCATTTTTCTCTATTTCAAGGATGCCCTAATTTTTAATCCCATCATTAGGGCCCCAGACTGGTGCCTACCTTTTGATATAATGTGTGATGCGAGTGATTATGTTGTTGGTTCTATTCTTGGACAACGTGTTGATAAAAATCACCATGTGATTTACTACACATCCAAAATCTTGACGAAGCTCAACAGATTTACACAACTACTGAAAAGGAAATGTTGGCCATAGTATATGCCTTTGACAATTCCACTCATATTTAGTGGGTTCCAAAGTCATTGTTTACACAAACCATGCGGCCATTAGATATTTTATGACCAAAAAGGAAGCCAAACCTCACCTTCTTCGTTGGGTCCTTTTACCTCAGGAATTTGACCTAGAAATCCTAGACAAAAAGGGTTGTGAAAATGTTGTTGCCGACCATCTTATTTGCCTTGATTTTCTTCAATGATGATGGTATCCCCATAAATGACTCCCTTCCTAATGATAAATTGTTAAAGATGGAATCCCAATATCCTTGGCTTGTCTATTATGTAAATTTTCTAGCCACAAGTGTATTGCACCCTAAATATAAGGGAAATTCTAAGGCTAAATTTTTGCATGATGTAAAACAATATTAATGGGATGATTCATATCTTTATAGATTGTGTTCATACAAACTCTATCACAGGTGTCTTACTGAGGAAGAGGCTCATGACATACTTGAGCAATGCCATGCTAGCTCCACTGGAGGGCACATGAGCTCTTAGAAAATTGCTAGGAAAGTCTTACAATATGGGGTATTTTGGCCTACTCTATTCAAAGACTCGTATCATTTTGTCCTTGCTTGAGATGAATGCCAAAGGACTGACATCATATCTAAGAGAGACCAAATGCCCATGACTTCTTGGCAAAAGATAGAATTTTTCAACGTGTTGGGGGTAGATTATATGGGCACGTTTCCTTCTTCTTGTGGGTACAAATATATCTTGGTGGTTGTTGACTATGTTTATAAATGGGTTATAGACATCCCCACCAGAACATGTGATTCCAAGCCTATTAAGAAACTCTTCAGAGATATCATTTTTCCTCAATTTGGGGTACCTCATACTGTAGTTTTTAATGGAGGTTCCCATTTCCTAGAGAAAAGTTTTGAGTCCTTGTTGAAGCGGTATGGATTCCATCACAAGGTTGCCACCCTTTACCACCCTCAAACTAGTGGTCAAGTTGAGGTGTCAAATAGGCAAATCTAGTCCATCCTAGAGAAAACAATAAATCACACTAGGACCGATTGGGCTTTAAAACTCAGTGATGCCTTGTGGGCATATAGGACCACCTAGAAAACCCTCGTAGGCTCCACTCCATTCAAATTGAATTATGGGAAACCATGCCATCTTCCCGTAGAATTAGAGCATAAGGGCAATTGGGCCATCAAGACTCTTAATTTTGACTTTACTACTATAGGTGAAAACCACTTTTTGTAAATGCAAGAGTTAGATGAGCTCTGAATGACAGCCTATGAAAATGCTAGAATTTACAAAGACAAAATCAAACTATGGTGTGATGGTCATATTAGGTGAAAGGACATTAGGGAGGGAAATCAAGTTTTAATTTAGAACTCTAGATTAAGACTTTTTCTTAGAGAACTTAAATCTAGAGGGTATGGGCCCTACCTTGTCATGTGTACCTACCCTCATAGAACTTTTCTTCTTTGAGATAAAGTTTTAGGGGAGTTTAAGGTTATTGGACATAGGCATAAATAATACATCACCGTTGAGTATTTCTATCTTTTGAAGTAAATCAACTCTCCTTACTTGAACATCTTGATCGGCACGAACCCCCACCCCCTCCCAAGCCTAAAATGGCTCCCTTCTCTAGCTTTGTCAGGCATTTGAAATTAAATTAGGAACTCATTGGGAGGAAACCAAATATTTTAATTTTTTGCAAAAAAATATTTTATATTTGTCTTAGCTAACCCTTGATTGTTTCAATTTTAGATTAGTCCCCTCTTACTTTTCTTCTAAAAAAATGAGGGGTTGGTATCCCAACATGTTGTTCATTTGATGATAGCCAGTTACCCCATCAGGCCAGACGTCTATTTGGGGCAGGTGAGACGGTCGTCTCGTTCGACAAAGCATCTTCTCCAAATTCTTTGTCATTTGAAATTCCAAAGTTGTTAGGTGCCATTTCCACGTCAGACGGCCTTCTGACGTACCCGAGAATGTCGTCGCAGCCATCAAGGGGCACAATCAAGACAGATTCGAAATTTAAACCATCCTAAAAGGTGAAGAGTCAGCCTCGACCCTCAAACCACCAGACGACCATCTGACTTAGGTGAAATAGCCATTTTGCTTCTCCAGTATGTCTATAAAATATGCCATTTGGCATACAGAAACTCACCCATTCCAAGCATTCTCCTCCTCTTCCTCGGGCTTCTGTTTCTCTACCCAGACGACCGTCACCTCCGTGAGATGCCCAAATCACTAATCCAGCCGACCACATCCTCCCCCACGATGACCATTTCATGCTCTCCACCCAAGCTCTCGCTTTCTTCTATCACATCGCTGCCACCATCAGATGACCACCTCCCTAGCTATGACAATTGTCTCGACACCATCCCCTTGCTTTGACAGGTGAGCAGAATAGCCTAGCATGTCACCTACTACCCTCCCCAACATCGTGTTCTTCCTGACCTCAACAGTCATTCCGCAACATAGACGCTCATCTCTTCTCTGAGACAACCTTCTAGCTAGCCTACATCGTTACCTGTAGACCTTCTTGCCACATCGCCACCCACTCCTTACGGGCATCCCACACTAGCCTGGAAGTTGTTTGAGTGACATCCATATGCCTTTCTCTCCACAAAGACAACTATCTTGTGTCGCATCATCACTATCAGCCGTACCAGCACTGACGCCCACCTCATTTAAGTCAGGGAGTTTTCTCGTCTGCCAGAAATGATTGTTTGGGCTTAGCCAGGTGCCTATTTTGCATCCTCTACCAGCAGATATTCAACATGTCTGAGGGAGGGTCAAGATGCATCTTCCTTCACCACTTGCGTAAGGGAAAGCACCCTACCAAACGAACAGTTTCTCATGATCCACCTCATTGTTCCACTACGAGGCATGGGATTCACATTGAGGAGCCAACTAGAGAGTCCTCTCCGGAAGTGGCGTCAGAAATGTGACATGATATTGAAAAGCTCAATTTCATCATGGCGTCCGAGCAAGGGCGATCTGCATCTCGTAGCGACTCTGACTCTATCGTGCCTCACCCACCCCACATAGATCCTACTTCGGAGAACTATGCATAGTTTGTCAACGTTGAGCACTACAAAAGGTTCAAGGAGACCAACACAATTGGTGTCTCTCTTCCTTGTTGTGCCTGTGACATCACCCTTGATATGCTTGGCATTTGAGAGGCAGTTGACAACATCATGAGGAAGAATCACATTCTTATATTTCCATATCATGTCACTCTAGTATGTAGTGATCTGACATTAGAGTTCATTACTACTTATCCTTGGTACCATAGTTCTTGGGGCAAATCCAGTTGCAAAGCCTGAGTCTTTGACAAAGATCTTGAGATCTCCACGAGGCAACTGACCTCCATGATACTCGATGGAGCCAATGATTACCGGCTCACCCAATGCATGGAGCGCTGCCACGACATCCATCCCAGCAGCTACAATGTGGAGAAATTTTGGGTGTACAGGGCATGGCTTCCACCCAAGTTATCTGGCAGGATGAATGCCTCTAGCACCCACAACCCGGTGGTCCATTACCATCATCACATCCTAGCCCACACTATCTTCGGCAGGAAAGGCACTCAAGGTGTTGTTACTCTTTCTGAGCTATATCCACTATGGTCTCTTCTGAACAGTGTTCCCTACAGTTGGGGTTGCACCTTGATTGACCATCTTCACTACCAAGCCACCCATATCACTTCTTCCTCTTACTGTATTGACCATGTAGTCATGTATATCATGCTTTTCCTACGCTACACTCATATCCCATTCTAGCCACTAGCCCTGAAGCACCATTTGATCAACTTGGCCTACTTGAAGGGGTGCAAGTGCATCCGTTCAGGTACTAATGGAGTCTACTACTTGATTTTCAAAGACTTTCAGGTGGTCCTCGAGCTTTGCCACCATGCTTAGTTTGTAGACTCCAACCTAGTTTTTGACTTGACATATTTGCCAGTGCATATTGCATAATTTCTTCTGGAGGTCCCCATACTGATGACATCCCCGGGCCCACGACCCATAGGAGGAGTGTCTCCTTGGAGGCACATGGTGACTAGACTGGACCACCACTGCCACCTTCATGACACCACACTAGGAGACATTCAGGCAATGAGTAAGGCCCTAAGGAGCCTTATGAATTCTGTGAGGTTCGCGACCAATTAGAGGAGATTCTGCATGAGCATCCACGTCAAGGACATCAACTCAACCATATGTATTTGATGCAATGCTCCCACAAGTCATGGCATGTGCATCAGGGCCACGACGCCAAAAGACCTTAGTATGAGGAGTATGGGGCCCATCAAGCCTATCGTGACCCCAACTCTCCTTATTGGGGAAACTACTACTACAACCCTCCATTGTCTTCACACTTTCCACCTCCTCAGTGATTCTCTTCCCTCCATCTATGATTTAAGTTTTTATTAGGATGAGAAAAATTCTAAGTCCAGGGTGGGGGTATAATTCTATTCCACACCCCTATCTTCTTCACTATTTGTTTTGTCTTGCTTCTTTATGTTTTTGCATGTTTTTGCTTTAGTTTATGGCCTTTATCTAGTCAGCCATCCTTTTCTATTTCATTTAGTTATAAAGGTCATTATATAGTCGGCCATTGAGTAGTCATCTATCATTGTACCCCCTTTGAATTTAATGAAACTTTTTGCAAAATCCATCACAAATTGCCATGTTTGAAACTATTATGTCACCTAGGACCCTTAATGACTTCACTCCTTGGAATAGTTGGCAAGTCATAAAGAAATTGATCAGAACCAAGAATTAATTTTCCTTATTTTTATATAAATATATTATCTTTTTATAAAACTTGTATGATGTGAATTATAGGAATATTCTAACTTGAGCAATGTCACTCTCAAAAAAATAAATAATTTTGAATGTTGAAAGCACAAGAAGATCTCTTCTATCCCTCTATTTTTCTTCTAAGATAGAGAAGCATAGAATCACCACCGAACAAAAATCAAGTCCATGGTGGCACACTTCCCAAACATAAAATTCCATACCCCACAAAGGGGCATATCATCAAAAAGATGCCAAAGTGCATAAGAAAAAAAATTGTGCAACACTACAAGAATTTAAATCTCAATTCAAATGGAGGAGAGATCAATTTTTTTTATTACTTCCTTCTTTGTTCATACCCCCTCCTTATCCCTATTCTTATGCAAATAACTTACAAAAAAATAAAATTGAGAGTGTCAAAGTGAAAGATTGAGGAAGCCTATTTTTCTACAAATTCTCATTTCAAACGCAATATTTGATATTTGTTCTTGATAGGGAATATAAAATTTTATTCTATGGGGTTCTAGGAGATTGGGTCACTTTGCAAAAAATCTAGAGGCAAGGAATACAATGATGTTACAAAGGTGGGGATGACATTTAGGGAGTATAAATTGAAATTTATATGTAATCTTGAGTCTCATTCAAGACGTAGGGGCAATCAAATCAAGTATACATCTCCTTTGTCCCAGAGAAGGAAAATTCCTATTGCCTGGGAAGAGCAAAGATTCAAGTCCAGGGTAGTTTGATGAATGCATATTCAACCATCCTTTTGCATATTTTTTTAGTCATTTTCATTATATTTTCCTTTTCTTAATAATTTTTACACTAAATTATATCTTACTCACTTCTTGATTTATTTATGCAAACACTTATCCATTTTCTCAAAATTTGTAGGGATTTTCTCTAAACTTCATTTGGACCCACTAGGTCAGTGAGATGGTTGTCTCACTGATCCCAGACGGTTGGTTCACACCCTGAAGACCCTCATTTCAGAGCCAAATGAACACCTTGGCCTTTGCTAAATCAGCTAACTTAGCACGCCAAATGGTTGTCTCGCTTTAGCGAGATAATTGTCTCATGGAGCCAGGCGAGCACCTAGACAAAGACAGATCTAGGTCGACTTGACCTAGACTCATACCAAAAAGTAAGTTCCACCACTTGATTAGGACTACAACCCTTTAGATTCACGCACGTCGGGATGAGACAATGACCTTAGCCTACCCAAACAACCATTTCTTGGTTTGCTTTGAGACCAAGAAATGAAAAAATGGTGCCACCAACTGCTCAATTAAGATTTATCCACTGCTCCCAAGTCAAGCCACATCACAACTGAGATGGGTGTCTCAAGGATCCCAAATGACCGTCTGGGACGTCACTTCGAGCCCAAGAATTCATCCAGATGGGTGCTGCCACAACCTCTTTAGGGAATCACACCGAATGTTCTAGGCCTTCACCCAGTTAGCGCCAGACGACCGTTTTGTCTAGTGAAATGACCTTTTCATGGTGCGTGAATAGTGCAATTCAGTAGCCGCCACTTGTCCCTTCTCACCCCCTCTTTCAGGGTTTTCCACCCTCCTTCCCCTATACAAGGAGGTGGACTCCACTAAGAAAAGGGTCCCAATTTTTGTACACAATTAGTAGTGAAACTCTATAATTTTCATTTTAGTGTAATTTTACATTCAAAGCAATAAAGTTGGTTCTTTTCTTCTACATATGGATCGCACTTTTTCTCATTCTTCTTCTCACATTTTCTTCTTGGAGCTGGAGAGAAAGTAATCAAGCCATTTAATTGTCATCGTCTTGGACTCTTCGGAGATTTTGGAATTGTAGTCTATGGCTTCCTTTCTTTCTCTCCTTGTTTCTCCCATCCTCTATATGAGTAGCTAGTAGTTTTCTTATCAAGGTGAGGGGAGTATCCCCTTATCCATGTGTCAATCAGATTGGGTTTTTACATGACTACTTTAGACATATGGTTTTCAGTTTAGAAATTGCTGATTTAAACAAAGTAATTAATCATTTTAATCACTTGTTAATCTCGCAGATGTGACCATGGAACCCAGGATTTAGAAAGCCTAAACCAACTTCACAAGGATTTGGATGCGACCGTCGAAAAATCTCCTTTAGGATGAATAACAAGGATACATGAACACTAGGACCAATAGGTTCATGTGGAGTTCCTCTCTTGTATTTTGTTTACGAATAAATTGCATACTTGCTTCTATCTTGTTTGTCATGTATCGCTTGATACTATTTTCACAAGGGATAAGGTGGTGAAACCCCTAAGTCTCGATGCCTTCCTTCCTAATTTCAAACCATTCTTAAATGCTTGTTTTCAATTCTCCTTTTAATTTCAACACTTTACTTTTTTTAGATAACCTTATGTGCTAACCTTCACTTTCTTCTTCCTTGACTTTCTTGCTTAGTTTAATCTTTCCTTTTTCTTTCTTAATATAATATTTTATTGCACTTTATTTTCTTGCATTAGTTTAATCAAACTCCTCAAAATCGGACTTTATTTTCTATAGATCTTCCAAAAATACCAAAAAGAAACAATTCCAAAAATCAATCGGGATAAAAAATGAATCTTAACACAATGTCCTATGGGATCAACCCTTCTATATTAGCCTTAACCAGAACATAAAAAAAGGATTAAATTCTAGGATAATAATCTTAGTGAATTGGTGTGCTCTTCGACGCCTATCAACGACCCTTAAAGCACTAGGTAGAGAGACATATGGTATTGGTAAACCATTGTTATAGTTCAACCATCATGATCAAAGATACAATTTTCAAATATGAAAACAAAATGGTGTGAGTTTTTTACTTTTTGCAAAATTCCATTTTACTGCTAAGCATATAAATCGTTATTTATTTCTTTGGTCTACATACATGGCACTTTTTTTGTTATAACAAATTTTAGGTTTAGAAATAGTATGAGATACAGGACTATGAGCAACAAGTGTACGGTGTATGTCTACTATAGATCCTTCATGTTCTTCTCTGTGTTCAATTTGTAATGTTTACTTTCAAGATGTAATTCAATGACGTTGTAAGCTATATAATATTTATATGTGTGTTTTGATATTTCTTAGTGAATGTTTTACTTATTCTTGTGAATATATAATCTCTATTGTGTACTTTTGATGCAACTAGTTAACAATCTCAAAATTTTTTCTCTCACTCTTTTAGGGAGAGGAAGGAAACATTTGGGGTTGGTTATAATTAGAAATCTAAACAATCATGACATATTATTAATTATTATTTATACAACATAAATATAAATATGGACCATCATAGTATCCATGTAATAGTCATAATCTAAAATGATATGATTGATGTTAAATGAACTAAATCTTGTTGAAATAGTACTAAAGTTATCACCTACGTTTTGAAATATCCATTTGGTGAAAGAAAATCAACAAAGTTTGGTAACTGTCACATACAGTAAAAATATTCTAAGATTTTTTTGGATCCTATTATTAAAATAGAAGGTTAATTCTCTAGTATAAGTCATTCAGTAAAAGACTCTCACTAATGACCTTTGGCTACATTTAGATGTAGAGGAACTAAGGAAAAGCTAAGTATTTTAATTACCTCATTAAAGAAAGTGACATTTAAAAAAATCATAGAAGCATTATGATACAATATGGAAATCTAATTTTTTTAAAATATATTCTTTAAGAGAAGGACCTGATTTTAAATGTGGGTAATTGTAGAAGGGATAATCTATATACACACAAAAAGGGAGTCTTTATCCTCTCATTCTAGCTACTAGCTTCCTAGGTTATGTAGTCAACCTACCATCTTGCTTTCTTGTCAAAGTTGTGTCTCTATTCATCCCAATAATTTCTCACCTTCTTCATCTATATGTTCATTTATTTCTCCTATTTATTTATAAACTTTTTAATAATTTTTTTATTGACTTTTTCTCTCACTTGTGATCCTATGTTCATTGGATTTCAAGATAATATCGATTATCATTTATGAGTGTATTTGAGGCTGGTTTCCCCTTAGGCAAGAATTAGGTTGATGCAAATATTCCCAACCAAAAATATTATATAATATTTTTAAAAATCAATAAAAGTAGAACCAGACACATCAACAAGATGGAGTTCACCATTTTATTTTCTACTAATCATAGTACTTTTTTTTGTGCTTTTTGATTGTTTATTTTTATTTTGCAATCAAATTTTCAATACCTTTATTTCTCTTATATACAACCAAAAATATTTCATAATAGTGTCATTGGAGTATAAACCGCCAATTTTGGATTGGTTCCAATTTAGATAAGCATATGAATTTAAAACCAACATGAACAATATTTAGTAGAAAAATAATAACATATCTAAGCTTATGATGTATAACGCAAGAATTGAACCAATATTATATATTACTTTATACTGAATAATAATTATTATATAATATAGTAGTGATCATTAGTAGTAATGGTTTTATTATTTTGCCATGTAGTAGGTTTTGGATCAGACAAGAATCTAAGAGATGCAAAACAAATAAACCCAAATTGACCTAGAACCATATTTTCTACTTAGTAGTACATTGGAAAGACATGTGCTTTTGATGTCTAACTAGGAAATGAACCCAGTTATATAGTCTTTTGTATTTAATCAAATAATAATCTGGTACATGTGACAGTGTTGCATATTTAGCTACGTTTTTTATTATTGTAGTATGTAATATTATTGTATTATGTTATAACTAATGAGTATTCTTTAGTTTAAATAATATAAAATTATTTGTATCCCTTCAGAACATGTGTTACTTGAATTTTTGAACATAGTTGCAAACTCATCTACAACTTACTTCCAAACCAAGATCTAACACAACTACAAATTTGATATCCAAAATTGGCATTTCGTTGTTTGGGTTCATATATTCGAGAACACTACCTACATAGGATCATGTTTTTTTTGGTGAACCCATCTTGTCTATTGCTTTTTTTGAGTTTTTGTACATGTACAGGTAACTATACACTCACTATGGAAATAATCTCCAACAAGGGTGTTTTCAAAGGAAAGAAAGAAAAAAAAAGTATTTACATCCTATCAGCACCACCCTACAAAGGAGGTAAGGGAGTCAACAATGCAAAAACGAAAGCTTGATCAGAAGAAATCTTCAGCACATCATCACTTGGAGACAATGCTAACATCATTCAAGATGAGTAAACATAGCCTTTGTTCATCTTTCTCAAAATTTCAGTGTGTTATGTCATTCCTTTCTGTCTAAATCCAGTGAAGGATACAAATGATCACCATTAGGTTCTTCCTACCATGAAGATTATAGAGGTCCTCCAAACATCCAGGAACCTAAAAGTCAAGATGCAAACTATAAGTCTCCAAATAGTTTTAGTAAAAGAGCAACTAAAAAAAGGTTATCCACATCTTCTACAGAAGATTTACACAGAGGTCATCTTGATACCAGACTGATAGCAAGGCATTTCATGTAACAAAGGGTTACAACCTTACCATGACCAATCTTCCAACCCAACATTTGAAAGCTTCTAGGGCCTTCAAACTTCCACAACCATCGAAAGAAGGGGATTGTGCTTTGTTCTGACATTATCCAAAATGAAACTCATGTTAACATCAGGTTTCCAAACAAAGACAATATCATCACTACTTCCCTCAGGAGAAGGTAGATCTTTCAGAACATCAATCAGCTTGCTATGTAACCTAGTGTCTCCAAAGAACTAGTCACCATTATTGATAAGACAACTAACTTTAGCATTTCTAACAAGACCCAATTGGATAGTACTATGTTCACCCAAAACCTCAATTAAGAACTTGGCACCAGGAAGCCAAGGATCACTCGATACAGAAACACTAGAGCCATCACCAATGCTAAAACTAATGCAATTTCTTCACTCATCTCTTTCTAACAAAATCTTCTTAAAAATCCAAGAGAAGGAGTCATTGATTGATAAAGACCAGAATGAAAGCCTATTTAAGTATTTTTCTTGGATCCATCTTATCCACACACTATCCATTTTCTTGGTAATGTTCCAAATGTTCAAAAGGATAGAGGCTTTAACAACCTCTCTTATGTTCTTGATGCCCAGACCACCTTCACATTTAGGCCTGACAATAGCACTCCACTTTATGAGATGTAAAGACCTCTTGTTATCAGCTCTACCCCATATAAAGTCACAAGACAACTTATCAATCTCATCACAAATAGAAAGGGTTAAAGGAAAGATAAAAGTCATATATTGATAGGTGACTGAGAGAGTATACTGAACTAACTTAAATCTACCATCCATAGAAAGTTGATTTAACTTCCAACCCTCTAATCTCCTCTTGATTCTATCCACTAGAGGACTACAATGAACTTTCATGAGTTTACCAATGAATAAGGGAACCCCAAGATACCTTAGAGGAAGAGAACCTTCACTGATGCCTAGAATGTTACCAACTTTGTCTTTATCCACACCTTGATTTTAAATCACCACACTCTCACTAGTACAAATACTACCTTTAACATCGGTTAAAACTGACTTTTTACGTCGATTTTCAAGCGACACCCTAGTGGGAGACACTAAGGTAGAATCTTACGACATTGGTTCCAAAATTGACGACACATATCCGGCCTCGATTGCAACTAAAAAAGAACCGACACCAGTAGGATCCATAGTCATCGATTTTTTCAATAAAAACTAAAATCGACGACTATCTTCATAACCAAACAAAAAATTGGCCTAGGTTACGGATGGCGTCATCGATTATTTCAGTAAAAACTGATGACTAACTCCCTTTCCAAACAAAAAGTAATCTCATATATGGTTCATTGTCATTGGTTCAAAGAAAAACTGACAATACAACTACAAATTGTCGTCGATCATGATTTCAAAAACTGATGCCAATCTCCATACCCAAATAAAAAAAAATGGCCCTGGTTAGGACATAGTTGTGGGTTTGCTATAAATAACCAACGAAGTTGACCTACGTTGACAGTTCTTTTGAATAACCATGACTAAGTGTTATTTTTAGGATCAGGTTGCAGGCATGTTGTCTGGATGGTCAGTAGGATGCAAAACCAGTAGTTTAGTTCTGAATAGTAGGTTTACAACATCCTGTGATTTCAGCCTAACAACATGCCACAAAACTGCAATAACAAGATGATCATGACTATCTATATATCAAGATTATATATACATCATGTGATTCACACACATGTAGAAACATAATTAATCCATTCTCATGATTCACGCACATGTAGAAACCTACAGTTCCATTCATTCATCTATTTTCACATTCACACACAAAAACCTACAGTTCCATTCATTCATCCATTTTCACATTCAAACATGTAGAATCACAATTCATTCATTCATCTTCACATTCACACACATGCATATAGATCAAATTTCAATAAGGCAATGAAAAAAATGTCATTCATACATGTATATATAAGCACCACATATATACTGAAATAATGACATCAAAGTTTAGAAATGTCATTATTTACCATCAATACCCCAATCATAATAAAAAATTACCTCCCTTTCAAATGCTTTTGCCTGTTATTATCTTATATCATCTAACTGTTCTATCGTATAGGGCATATCTAAATCTGATAGCTTTTCCCCTTTATTGAAGTCACTAGTTTTAAACCCTGCAAAGAGAATAACATATATATATAATTAATAGTTTGATATTTTCATATTATCTAATGAGACTATATTTATGATGTTCAAGACTATATATTACATGTTGTATGTTTTTGAAGTCTTGTGCAACATATCTAACAATTATGTCCATATGCCGCATCACGTAGTATCCACATGTTGTTGTTTTGTACAACACACTATAAATTTTAACATACAAAATGTTAATAAATAAAAATAAGCATAGTTCACATAATAAAATATACATTGGAGTCAGGAAATTACATCCACATTCTTTCAAATTATTTCTTTCCTTTTCTTGTCCACGTTTCCTCCAACATTTTTGAAATTTTTTGAAATCCCTATACATTAATTTAACACATTGAATTGCATTAGTAAATAGTCATGTAATAATAGATGTTAACAGATACAAATATAAAAATGTTCTCACGTGTACAATGGCCTTCTCAAATCATGTCCTGAATGGTCTAATTTGTTTCCCTTAGGATTTAGATAATAATTAATCAATGTCTCAGGGACAACAACCAATAACTCCCAATGCTTACCTGTAGTGATAAGAAAGTAAAAAATATATAACTCAAAATCCACAATGAAATGTAATTTTCTTAAGTAAAAAATATAAGCAAAGTAAACTTACCCAACATTATAGAGTTATTATCATGCTCTTTTTAGCTTCACCAAAATATTTAAAAGTGATAGAGCAGTATAAGGCAATTGATGTAGGGTCTTCATTTACAAGAATAATCAAGGATGGAACTAGAAATTCCACATGAGTCATTGAAAAATATTTACATAACCTATGTAAGTGTCTGCAAAACATATATTACATATGCATTAATATATAAGAAAATAAATCACCATATATACAAGGAGGTATATAGATATATAAATAAAATCTCACTATATCCATAGTTTTATCATAGATGAATTCAGCCAAGCATAAAGAAACACCTCAAAAATATCTTGTATAAATATATTATTATCGCATGATTGGCCTATAGCATCCTCCTCCGCTGACAAGGAGTGGCTTAAGTGGTCAAGCACGGTGTCCCCTAACAAAGGGACCCGGGTTCGAATCCCAGTTTTTGCCTTGATTTACCACCCTCCCGGGCATTTGGCCTCTACCATAGGCATGGGAGGAGGGGCGGGGGAGAAATCTTTCTCTCTTAATCCCATAGCATCCTCCTTCATAGTAACAATAATAGGTGCAATTTCGGAATGTTTGCCTATGCATATTGCCAAACCCTTGCATTGAGGACCTGTCAAGTCAAATAGGTCCTTTGCAAGCCAACTATGTACTTGAGGATGAGTGGAGGGGGAGGAGGACGAGATGTAGTGGGTTTCTTCCCTTTTCCCTTCATATATAATTTCATTTCAATTTTCATGTATATACATATACCAATTAACATAATGTAAATTTACCATACATGATCAGTATAGATGGCTCCTGCTTCGAGCCACAAGACCACTCTGCCTTCTTCTTCACCAAGTGTGTCATCATCTAGTGGGCATATGGAAATAGATGTTGCCTCCAAGTGGGGAAGAGAAGCCTTGGGATCACACAAACCACACCATCGGGTATTGGAGTGCCATGAATTGTGTGCCCTAGAAGGCGTGGGTAAGCTCTCCCTCTGCAACAACGTATTGTTTAAATTTTAGATGCATGGCCTCAACCCCTACAAATTTACACAGAGTATGTTATATATAACTAAACATATCATCTTGAAATGACTAGCTATTATGTTATAAAAATACTTACATTGGACATGCTAGGTGGTGGGTCTACAAGATTTTTCCCAACCACTTCTACATGATTACTCCCAACCACCTCTATCATAGGGGAAGAGTGGCATGCCACATATACTATCTAAGTGGAAGCCTGAGACACCTGCCACTTGCTCATTGCTTCCTGGATGCTCTTATCAATTAACCCATCTACCTATACAAGGACAAAAGAAACACTTTTTGATTTATAAATAACATTTGCAATAACACTCTAAAAATAAGAATAGGTTACCTCAGCTTTTGAAAATCCCTCTTTTTGGACATGTATGTGCTGTGATGGCCCATAGAATGCTCTTAGGCCCACACCAACGCCTACTGTCCTAACACATCTAGGATGCTCTGGGTTACTGAGAGCAACTATCAATTCATCCCTTTCCCCCTCAGGGATGAACGAGCCTTGATTCCTCTGCTCATGAAGCTCCTACTAATCATCGTCAATAGAAATTGGTAAGTAAACATAACAATCATCAATACTAATTTCTCTGGGAGTTGAATTTTACCATATTTACAGCCGCCTCAACAGTTGTAGGGTTCATTTTATCTCTATTTTTGTTTTTCCTCCCAATTATCCACACATCATGGCGATGCAGAGGTGCGGGAGTAGTAGAGGACTCAACAGTCTCAGTAGTAGGAGCAGTAGGCTGTTGAGTGGAATATGCCTATAGTTTTTGGTGAAGAGACCTGGACCCATGGTCATGCGCATTCAATGCACACCTTGTTCTTTGAGCATCGTTGATAGCCTTGTTAGTAAGCACATTGAATTGGTTAGTAACAATAGGGTCAATTGTAAAGAAGTGAGTTCATAAGAATGTATACTAATTAAATTGGGAGTGACACTTAATACCTAGAATTCATCGGTATTTATTTTGGCAACAAACACCTCCCACTCAGTCGAGTCCAGGTAGTTCCATTGCTCAAGGGATAACTTCTTCCTATTATCAGCCTCTCGTATATATGTTTTATTGAGAGTTGTTCTATAGTTCCTTAGGACACTCCCACAGTGTTGCATCACCTTTTTATGATGTAGGTTTCCATCCAGTTCTAATATACATTGAAAAAAATCATATATTTAATAGAGTATTCTAAAAAATAGAACTGTAAATAACTTTAAAATATAATTGCAAATGATAATATCTCACACATAGTTATTTCTATACGAAGTCTTTCTTTCTTTTGGGAACTGTATGCCAAGATTCTACATTTACACTATAATGGCCACGAGTAAGAACCCCAAGATATGAAACAAACGAGCTACAGTTCTTTCCAACTAGATTTCCTTCATGATCAAAATCAACAACCAATTTTGGTCCATTGCCCCTTTGTTGTAGTAACTTGTTCATTATAGTGATGCCCCTAATTTTTTCAATTTTTTATGCTGCTCATCAGGTGGCACAAGGTTTTCAGCGGGTACATCCTCAACCTAAAAATTGATAAGAAAAACACATATAAGATATAACTTATAAATGGGCATATAGCTAGATATATTGTAAAACTTACATTGTGATGCGGTGCCCCACCCTCATGGTGATCATCATGACAATCATCATACTCATGGTCAACCATATGAAAAAGTGTCACATATAAAAATCAAACATTTAAATTTTGAGATTTAATGAAATTAATATAAGATTGTAATGTTCACATCGATCTAACATTGAAAAATAAAACTATAAAAATTAAAAACATGCCTCTAATATTGAGATTTTTAATAATTAACATTCCTTCAGTGTGATCTCCACGAACATATAAGTCATCATTATCTTCAATATTTGGTGTTGAAAAGCCAACTGGGAATGGACTGGAGTCATCATACTTATCATAGTACTCTTCTTCATCTATAGGATCTTCACTGGACTATCTTTTACCATGAAGAACAACCAATGATTTTTCATTTACAGGATCATTGATATAAAATACTTGTTTCCCTTGAGATGTCAATATTAATGGTTCACCCTTCTTGCTAATATGAATGGTTCCCCCTTCTCACCAATCTCAAGTGCTATGTTGTATGCTCAATGTGCCGTATGGATTCATCCCATCGGTACGAAGATCAAGTCTTAGATTCCATACTTCGTCACCAAATTTAGGATACAATAAATGAATCTTCTTCCACTATGGGGAATCAGACGCATGTCGTAGGATCCCATCATTATTTTCCATAACCTTTGCATGCCACCTTAAATTGTCAGCATCTATCGGATTGGAAAACAAGCATGAAATCGTGGTATTATAAGTAGATAACACATGACCTTGGTAGGAGAGACAATTTTGGACTTCCCCGAAGTCGTCATTTTATACCTTGACGTCCCCCATTTTGGACAATCTTTCAAATCCATGTAGTCCTTTTGAAATAATACACAAACATTCAGCCATGCAATTATCTTCTTAGACTTCATTCCCATCGGGCATAATATTTTCTCTAATAGGTATACTAAGATTGGAAGCTCCTTTCCTTCAGGAAGAATTTCTTTCAAAAAAGACAACAATGATGTGAAGCTTTTTTCACTCCATCTATTGCTAGCTTTCAGATTATACAATCTCAACACAGTGCTCAACTTTGTAAACTTAGTACAACCTGTGTATAATGGTCTCTTAGCATCATGTACAATGTTCCTAAATAAGGAAGGTGGATCAACATGCTCTACCCCACAACTATCTAACATCACATCAACGATGTCTATTGGAACTGGTTTTTTCACATCTACATCATTGACAACAATTTCTTCTTCAATACAAGTAGTGCCATCGACATCTACTAATCTCAGGTTTGAAATCTCTCCATGCTAGTACCATTTTGTATATCCTTGTATAACCCCGTTTCACATGACATGACTTTTGATTTTGTCACCAATTCTTTGAAGTTGTTGCCGCAATGCCTACATGGACAATAGAACCTATCTCCAAGTCGTTTCCTATGTTCCTCCACAAATCTAATAAACTAATCATGACCAGCAATAAACTGTGGGATGCATTGATTTGGAACGAATATCCATGATGTATCCATTCTATGATCAAAGAGAAAACAAGTATTAGGGTTTAGGGTTTACATATTAAGTTAAAGATTTATATATAGATTAGGGTTTATTGTTTTAGATTTAT
Organism: Alisma plantago-aquatica; assembly: GCA_963693085.1. Lineage (NCBI taxonomy): Eukaryota > Viridiplantae > Streptophyta > Magnoliopsida > Alismatales > Alismataceae > Alisma > Alisma plantago-aquatica. Next base: position 1,189,522,016 of record OY856412.1, on the reverse strand, counting down.
GGATAAGGGTTTCAAGATTAGGGTTTAGGGTTAAAACATTAGGGTTTAGGGTTCAATAATGAATGTGTGTAACACCTATCCCATTCTTGAACACATAATCTCACTACTAAGTCTATAATTTATGTATTCGAATTTCAAAAATATTTCAACAACATTTCCCCATAGTTCTCCAAGTACACCGATGTAGATGGGAAAATGTCCATGTAACATCCCTGACCTGGGTTATGAGTTAACCCTAGATGTTTTGCCTAAATTTGTAATTAAATCTTTGTGATTATCTTTTGGCATGTAATTAAGGAACATACATTTTCATTTCTGTCCTTTTAAAATAATGTTGTAGAATTGTTTAGTAATAAAGAGACCTATGTGAAAATTACCCAGATAAGGGGTTTAACTTACAAACTTCACAACTTAAGACGTTCCTCTAATAATGAGACATCTTATGAGTGTATATGATGAGGTATGATGGATTTCCCAAGCCTGGGCATCAAGATGCAGCTTGTGGAATGATCCTTGTGCTTAAAAACCCTAATTTGGATTAAAGTGTAATTTACCCAAATATGGGGTGCAACTCATAAAATACACCATCTTGAACATCTTTTATGACTTTTGACATCATTTAGAGTGATAATGATGAAGGGGACACTTCCTTTGAATAATCATATAATAAGAAACACCTTTGTAATTAAATCATCAAGATGTAAGCAAGGAGACCCTTATGTACATATGTACCTTAGTGATAAGTTGACCTTCCTTGCCTTTAGTTCTTGGTTTTAGAAGGAGTTTTACCTTAGAAAAGAAGAAGAGGGACGTGCCTAAAAGAAAGGAAGGACCTAGTTGTGAAAAGGAGAAACTAGTTGTCCTTATGTTGGAAATGACCCCAAGATATATATACACCCTTCCTTTGTTTGTAAAGGAACGTTTCCTTCACTTCCTTTCTTATTTCCTTGCTTAGACCGACTTAGGACAGAGCTCTGGAGAAGAGGAGAACGGCCAAGCAGTTCTAGGTAATCTTTGATCATCATCTTGCTCAAATTCATGGAGGATATCATATTACAAGGTTGGTTTGCAAGTTTTCTTACTTAGCTTTCTCGTTCTAGCCATCTTTTCCCAACCTTTCCTTGGAGAAAAACCCTTGGCCGACCTATGGAGCTCAAGACACCATTAAAGACTTGAAGCTTGGAAGCTTGGAGCTCAAGGAACGACCTTAAGGCGGGTTTTATAATTCTAAACCTTTTGCTTTGTTATGCATACTTTTATTAGTGCAAAAATAGTTAGTTCTTCTTCTTCCCCATCCTTCTTTGCACCCTTGCAAGCTTTTTCGTGAAGAACAGACCTTGGTTTCAAGGTTGAAGACAAGGGGCGTTAATATCTATGTTGGTCCTTATCCAACTTTACTAAACGATCTTGGACCAATAGGTCAAACGATCTCACACTCGTTTCAATCCAAAACGGGTTCAATAGGTCGGTTTGGCCAAACGGGTTCCAACCCATTTGGGGGCATTGACCAAGCATTGACCATTTGGGATTTCTATTTACAATTATGTAGACTAATGACCCACCAAATTTGAGGGGTTAACTCCAAAGGAATCGTAGGTTGAAGGCCAATCAATTAGGCAATCGAATTAAATTAAGTGCTGTTTTCTAAACTGATTAAGTTGAATCTTTGGGCAAACGGGTTCCAACCCATTTGAAGGAGTTGACCAAGCGTTGACCGTTTGGTATTCCTGTTCAAATATATTGAGTTTCATTTCTACCAAGAATCATGATCTAATTCCTAACCAATTAAGAGTTGAAGGCATTTCAACACCCTAACCCTAATCGGGTTAAAATTTGCTGATTTTCATATAGATTTTGATGAGTGTTGGGTTGAAGGACCCAAACGAGTTCAAACCCATTTGGAGATAATCCAAACGATCTCAAGACCGTTTGGGCCAAGTTTGGGCCCAATTGGAGTTCAATTGATAGGTTCAACCTTGTTTTGATTCACATTGTTGAAAATTGATGAGTAGCCGATTGGAAACCTTAATTGAGTTAGATTTAACCCTAATTGGCTTTCAATTGAAGGTCAAATTGGTGTCCAATTGTTTGAGGCTCATCCTAATTGACTCAATTTTGTAAGTGGTTAACATGGCTTGGGCCAATTGAGGGCTTCAACTTAAGAAATCCTTTTCATTCATGACCTTTGTATCACCTTTCATATCCATGCGGTTTGGACCCAAACGAGTCCACACTCGTTTAGACCCAAACGAGTCCACACTCGTTTAGAACCAAAAGAGTCTACACTCGTTTAGATCCAAACGAGTTCAACCCGTTTCATCTCAAATGGGTTCAACCCGTTTCAAACCAAACGAGTTCAACCCGTTTCATCTCAAATGGGTTCAACCCGTTTCAATCCAAACGAGTTCAACCCGTTTCAATCCAAATGGGTTCACACCCGTTTCATCTTAAATGGGTTCACACCCATTTCAGCTCAGAGGGTCCACACCCGTTTAAGGTTCAAATGGGTTGAAGGTTGAAGGTTAAACCCTAACCTAATTGAAGACTTTCAAGAATGATTATACTTAACCATTGAAGGTATAAATGGTTCAATAATGATCTAATCTAAACACTAATGGTAACCTAAGATGTTAAGGGATTAAGTGGCTAATTATTTGACCCATGATGATGGTCAATGGGTAAATTACCAAAATGCCCCTGAAAGGTTCAATTGAGTGATACCTTGTTTTAATCAAACCCTAATCACATGATAGTGATGAGTTGACTTGTGTTAATCAATGAGGACTTAACCCAACCTAATCTAGAGTGGTGTAATCACTATCTACTAGTTAGAGGAGAGAGAAAGTACCAATTATAATGGAAACTCAAGTAAAATACCTTCAATATACATGGATGTGCAAGTTTAGGTATGATCCACTTATGTGAGATAATGGAAACCCTAATTATGATAATTGATGAATCTTAATCTTATCTGAGGACTTTAATGATGATGTTTCTCATATATGGTGATGCTATGAGATCACTTCACCGATTGGTGAATAATAAACCCTAATTCTAGGGTGATGACATGTTTTATGAATAGTAAACCCTAATTCTAGGGTGATGACATGTTTTATGAATAGTAAACCCTAATTGATGAAAATCAGGGAAACCTAGCTCTTGTATGAGTAGGGAGTTACAACTTCTTTAAATGAGATATTTATTGTTATCAGTTGATTTAATCATGCAGGTTCCTATATGAGGATGATCATATCCAGGTATGGATGATGATACTATATATTCATTGAAAGCATGTTGTTAGCTTTATGAATAGTGATTTATCCTAATTCCAGGTTAATAACATCTTATGAGATTGATAGGCTGTGAGAGCCATGAATACCATCAAGGTCATGCTTTAAGAGATGACTTGTGATGAGAGTATTGAGAAATGATAATTGAAGAAAGTTAGGCTTGTTACATTTAGTATTCTACTTTCATAGCTGCTGTTCTAATTATTCATGTTTGAGAACCTGTATGATATTAAAAGAATACTGAAATGTACCTAACTAATCAAGTATAATTATTCCATGTAGAAACCCTGATCATAGATCCATCATTGTCAGGAATTAAATGATGGTGAAATAGGTTTTCCTAAGGGAACTCCTGGAGCACATACTTTTGAGTATGTGGGGTATATGGATGTGTAAAACCTTACATCCTAGTGAATGAATTGATGTAGATGTATCTTATATCCATCAACCCTTTCACTATGTGTTTATGCCGGGGTGATGTAATACTAATCTCCCGAGGAACTCTTTTATACCGCATCAATGAGAGATAAACAAGAAATCTTCCGATGGCGAAGAGAGTACAGAATGCCACTGTAACTCTAATAGCGAAGTACCAGAATACCCTGGTAAGCTATAGTAGCAGAGACATTAGATGTCCTGCATGTTGATCCTCATACTGACTGAGGAAGATGAGGTCATAAGAATCCGGCTCTTTTGATGACCTATGCATGATACCGATGCGACTTAATAGTGATCGGTTGGAGTATGAGCGGTATACCTCATCTCCGTAGGGCATAATGATGTTTGTAAAACATAATCAACCGCGTAGCATATCTGCTTAAGTTGAACCACGAAATACATTGGTTGATGATACATTACTTAGTATACATGTTTTTCCTATTCCTTCAATGTTGTTGTTCTAATTGATAACAATCTGCTGTTGATTACCTTAAGGCTTTTATTGCTCATATTGTTCTTGATTGCTATAATAAAGCTTCCGGCGGAGATTTATAACTCTCACTGGGACAATTATTTAAAATTGTCTCACCCCGTAGATTTCAACTTTTTAGGTGGTCGTCGAGGACGAAGGAACCAATCTGCAGGTGGACAGCAGCAACAACAGCGAATTCAGGAGCAGCAGTGACTTCAGGTGGAAACACTGTGCTGTCTAGTCTTGTAGTCAGAATAGTCTTATGTCGTCTCTGTACACTCAGGTCCTAGGAGTTTGATGATCTGAGAATTTTGAAATCTTGAGATTTTGTATCATGACGTATATAATCACTCGAGAAGTGATTTATCAGAGATGTAAACAGTTCATCTTACTTTTATAAAAGGAGTTTCAGGTTTTTAAGATCTCATTTTTGAAAAGTTTTAATTTCTCATGATTTTTGTATTCCGCTGATTAATCGAATCGCTTCCGCTATGTTTATCTTGTGTTTTGGAGATCAGAGCCAACAATTAAGTGGTATCAGAGCTCTAGGTTCGCTGAGTCTACAGAGACATAGGACTTAGAGTGTCAAGTCTATCCTTAGTACTTCTTTCTTATTTAATAGAGTCTTCTGCTCCTCAGGAGAAGAAGATAATTAAGGATGTATGGACCACAGGAGGAGTACGAGGCCGAAAGTAGTGTTGTTGCGCCTCGAGAAGGTGCAAGGAACCTAGAAATAGAGCAACCTGTACCTGAGACACCCAGAGAACCACCTCAGTTTGACCCCGCTGACATGGGAAACCCAGTTGTTCAAACTATGTTCGGGCATTTTATGACTGCTATGACACACATCACCGACAGAATGCCCATGCCTGCACCTAGGGCACCTGCCCAGCCTGAAGGACAAGGTATCGGTAAGACGTTCGAGCGACTTCATCGTGTCGGAGCAACCGAATACTTTGGAATAGCTGATCCTGCAGATGCCGATCTGTGGTTAACCAAGTTAGAGAAGGCTTTCAGAATCCTCAACATCCCAGAAGCTCAGAAGGTTAGACATGTTGTCTATCTTCTCAAGGGAAGTGCTGGTCACTGGTGGACCATGGAAGAGCAGAAGAGGCCTAGAGTGGAGATCTCTTGGGAAGATTTTTGTCAGGAATTTATCAATAGATATTTTCCAAAGACCTTCCTAGACGAGAAGATCTCTCAGTTTGAGAGATTGAGGCAAGGCATGATGAACATTAGCGAGTATGAAGCTAATTTTATGGAGTTATTATGATTTTGTCCGCACATGGCTGCCACAGAAGAAGAAAGAATAAGAAGGTTTGAGAAGGGTTTAAACGCCGAATTGACTACTCCCGTGTCTGCCCTAGAGAATCAGGAGAGGTTTGCTACCTTCGTTGAGTCAGTCCGAAGGATAGAGAAATCTGTAGTCAAGAAGAGACAAACCCATAAAAGATATCCGCAGTTCCAAGGTTCTTCATCTAAAGACTTTAAGAAGCCTAGATTCTCTGCACCTACATCTCCACCACCCAGAACTAGTGCTCAGACATAGTGGACACCGAGTAGAGGCAGGGGACGAAGCCTACCACTACAAGAGACTCACAGTTCAACATCAATGTCAGTCACAGGACCACGCAGACCACAACAACGGGAAAGAAGCTGCTACAACTGTGGGAAGGTGGGACACTTGTTGAAGGACTGCAGGTCTAGGCCTGTCAGTGTGACACAGCCCCAGAGATAGAGTCAACAGGGATCACAGAGACGGTAATCTCAAGGAGTAGTTAGAGGACGTGGGCAAGCATCTCAGGCTGGATCGTCAGCACCAACTCAACCTCAGGCGACAGTGAGGTTCTATGCTATGAACCCACCAGAAGCAGTGGTCAATCCACGGGTTGTGGCAGGTCAGATGGAACTTTTATATTCTGATATTTCTAAATCCTGTGTGGTATCTGTTTTAATTGACCCGGGTGCTACGCACTCCTTTATCACTCGAAGAGTGATTCGTAACTACAATATAACAGTTAGACATAGGGCAGATAGTTTGTTGCTTGAGACTTCGTTGAGAGGGTCTGCTGTGTTGCAGAAAGTATGCTCTCCCTGTAACCTCTTCTTTTCTAACCATCGCATTCAAGTGGATCTTATACCACTTGAGATGCAAGGATTTGATATAATTCTTGGGATGGATACCTTAGAAAGGTATAGGGTTGTCTTGGATTGTGAATCCAAGCAGGCTGTGTTTGCTGATGAAAGCAACACATGGATCTTTCAAGAAGAGAGAAAGATTCTACCCACCTGTCTTGTGTCAGCGATGGTTGCTGATAAGTTGATGAGACAAGGATGTTATGCATTCTTGGCCCATGTGGTAGATACTACCATGGAGAGTCCTAACCCTGCTGAAGTTCATGTAGTCAGGGAATTTGAAGATGTATTTCCTGAAGAACTTCCAGGTGTGCCACCGCCTCGGGAAATTGATTTTGAAATCAATTTGATCCCAGATACACAACCTATAGCCCAGACACCGTATAGGATGGCGCCTGCTGAGATGGCAGAACTCAAGAAGCAGCTTCAAGAGTTGCTTGAGAAGAGTTTCATCCGACCGAGCACTTCACCCTGGGGTGCTCCAGTTTTGTTTGTTAAAAAGAAAGACGGGTCAATGCGGTTGTGCATTGATTACAGATAATTAAATAAAGTAACAATAAAGAATAAGTACCCGTTACCGAGGATTGATGATCTTTTTGACCAGTTGTGTGGTGCAACAGTCTTCTCAAAGATAGACTTGAGGTCTGGATATCATCAACTCCGTATTAAGGACAGTGACATATCCAAGTCTGCCTTTAGGACACGATATGATCACTATGAGTTCACAGTTATGTCGTTTGGACTAACTAATGCACTGGCTGCATTCATGGAACTCATGAATAGAGTTTTTCGACCTTTCCTTGATCAGTGTGTTGTCGTCTTCATAGATGACATTCTGATTTATAGTAAGGATGCTCAGCAGCATGAACAACATCTTCGTCAGGCTCTAACTTTGCTAAGACAACATAAGCTGTATGCTAAGTTTAGCAAGTGTGAGTTCTGGTTGCCGGAAGTATCTTTTCTTGGACATGTAATATCTGCCTCGGGTATTCGTGTTGACCCTACAAAGGTAGAATATGTTCTACAGTGGGAACAACCGAAAACACCGACGGAGATTCATAGTTTCTTGGGATTAGCTAGTTATTATCGAAGGTTTATTAAGAATTTCAGTTCTATAGCCTTACCCTTAACCACGTTAACCCGGAAAGATGTTCCTTTTACCTGGAGTGATAAGTGTCAACAATCTTTTCAGCTGTTAAAGGAGAGATTGACAAGTGCACTTGTGCTTGTGTTACCTGAGCAAGGAAAAGGATACATAATTTTCTGTGATGCCTCCAAGAATGGACTCGGATGCGTGTTGATGCAAGATAAGCAAGTGATTTCTTTTGCTTCACGACAACTTAAGAAACACGAAGAGAATTATCCGACACACGATCTGGAGTTAGCTGTTGTGGTTCATGCCCTGAAGATCTGGAGACATTATCTCTACGGAGAGACATTCCAGATTTTCACAGATCACAAAAACCTTAAGTATATCTTCTCTCAGCATGAGCTTAACATGATGCAACGTCACTGGATGGAATTAATCAAGGATTATGATTGTACAATAGATTACCATCCAGGAAAGGCAATGTAGTTGCAGATGCCTTGAGTAGGAAATTAGCAACATCATCCTCTGATAGGGCACAATTAAACTCTTTAGTATGCCCTAGGAGAGATATGCTTATCTCCTTAAGGAAAGACAATGTACAGATGAAGGTGTCATGGATTGTCGGGTTGTTGGCTGAGATGCATATCAAACCCACCCTAAGAGAGCAGATTAAGGAGGCACAGCAAGTTGATGTTGCAGTTTAGCAGATCAGATCCGAATATGGTGATGAGAAGCGAGAAGGTTTTCATGAATCAGATGATCAAGTGGCATGCTATCATGGGAGGATGATAGTACCAGATGTAGATAACCTGAGGAAGTTAGTCCTGGAAGAAGCGCATTCTTCAATGTATGCTTTATCGATTTCGGGGACGAAATCCTTGTTAGGGGTGGATAATTTGTAACATCCCTGGCATGGGTTATGAGTTAAACCTAGATGTTTTTCCTAAATATGTAATTAAATCTTTTTGATTATATTTTGGCATGTAATTAAGGAACATACATTTTCATTTCTGTCCTTTTAAAATAATGTTGTAGAATTGTTTAGTAATAAAGAGACCTATGTGCAAATTACCCAGATAAGGGGTTTAACTTGCAAACTTCACAAGTTAAGACGTTCCTCTAATAATGAGACATCTTATGAGTGGATATGATGAGGTATGATGGATTTCCCAAGCCTGGGCATCAAGATGCAGCTTGTGGAATGATCCTTGTGCTTAAAAACCCTAATTTGGATTAAAGTGCAATTTACCCAAATATGGGGTGCAACTCATAAAATACACCATCTTGAACATCTTTTATGACTTTTGACATCATTTAGAGTGATAATGATGAAGGGGACACTTCCTTTGAATAATCATATAATAAGAAACACCTTTGTAATTAAATCATCAAGATGTAAGCAAGGAGACCCTTATGTACATATGTACCTTAGTGATAAGTTGACCTTCCTTGCCTTTAGTTCTTGGTTTTAGAAGGAGTTGTACCTTAGAAAAGAAGAGGAGGGACGTGCCTAAAAGAAAGGAAGGACCTAGTTGTGAAAAGGAGAAACTAGTTGTCCTTATGTTGGAGATGACCCCAATATATATATACACCCTTCCTTTGTTTGTAAAGGAACGTTTCCTTCACTTCCTTTCTTATTTCCTTGCTTAGACCGACTTAGGACAGAGCTCTGGAGAAGAGGAGAACGGCCAAGCAGTTCTAGGTAATCTTTGATCATCATCTTGCTCAAATTCATGGAGGATATCATATTACAAGGTTGGTTTGCTAGTTTTCTTACTTAGCTTTCTCGTTCTAGCCATCTTTTCCCAACCTTTCCTTGGAGAAAAACCCTTGGCCGACCTGTGGATCTCAAGACACCATTAAATACTTGAAGCTTGGAATCTTGGAGCTCAAGGAACGACCTTAAGGAGGGTTTTATAATTCTAAACCTTTTGCTTTGTTATGCATACTTTTATTAGTGCAAAAATAGTTAGTTCTTCTTCTTCTTCCCCATCCTTCTTTGCACCCTTGCAAGCTTTTTCGTGAAGAACAGACCTTGGTTTCAAGGTTGAAGACAAGAGGCGTGAATATCTATGTTGTTCCTTATCCAACTTTACTAAACGATCTTGGACCAATAGGTCAAACGATCTCACACTCGTTTCAATCCAAAACGGGTTCAATAGGTCGGTTTGGCCAAACAGGTTTCAACCCGTTTGGGGGCGTTGACCAAGCATTGACCGTTTGGGATTTCTGTTTACAATTATGTAGACTAACGACCCACCAAATTTTAGGGGTTAACTCCAAAGGAATCGTAGGTTGAAGGCCAATCAATTAGGTAATCGAATTAAATTAAGTGCTGTTTTCTAAACTGATTAAGTTGAATCTTTGGGCAAACGGGTTCCAACCCATTTGAAGGAGTTGACCAAGCGTTGACCATTTGGGATTCCTGTTCATAACATATTTAATTTCATTTCTACCAAGAATCATGATCTAATTCCTAACCAATTAAGAGTTGAAGGCATTTCAACACCCTAACCCTAATCGGGTTAAAATTTGCTGATTTTCATATAGATTTTGATGAGTGTTGGGTTGAAGGACCCAAACGAGTTCAAACCCATTTGGAGATCATCCAAACGATCTCAAGACCGTTTGGGCCAAGTTTGGGCCCAATTGGAGTTCAATTGATAGGTTCAACCTTGTTTTGATTCACATTGTTGAAAATTGATAAGTAGCCGATTGGAAACCTTAATTGAGTTAGATTTAACCCTAATTGGCTTTCAATTGAAGGTCAAATTGGTGTCCAATTGTTTGAGGCTCATCCTAATTGACTCAATTTTGTAAGTGGTTAACATGGCTTGGGCCAATTGAGGGCTTCAACTTAAGAAATCCTTTTCATTCATGACCTGTGTATCACCTTTCATATCCATGCGGTTTGGACCCAAACGAGTCCACACTCGTTTAGACCCAAACGAGTCCACACTCGTTTAGACCCAAACGAGTCCACACTCGTTTAGACCCAAATGAGTCCACACTCGTTTAGACCCAAAAGAGTCTACACTCGTTTAGATCCAAATGAGTTCAACCCGTTTCATCTCAAATGGGTTCAACCCGTTTCAATCCAAACGAGTTCAACCCGTTTCATCTCAAATGGGTTCAACCCGTTTCAATCCAAACGAGTTCAACCCATTTCAATCCAAATGGGTTCACACCCGTTTCATCTTCAATGGGTTCACACCCATTTCAGCTCAGAGGGTCCACACCCGTTTAAGGTTCAAATGGGTTGATGGTTGAAGGTTAAACCCTAACCTAATTGAAGACTTTCAAGAATGATTATACTTAACCATTGAAGGTATAAATGGTTCAATAATGATCTAATCTAAACACTAATGGTAACCTAAGATGTTAAGGGATTAAGTGGCTAATGGTTTGACCCATGATGATGGTCAATGGGTAAATTACCAAAATGCCCCTAAAAGGTTCAATTGAGTGATACCTTGTTTTAATCAAACCCTAATCACATGATAGTGATGAGTTGACTTGTGTTAATCAATGAGGACTTAACCCAACCTAATCTAGAGTGGTGTAATCACTATCTACTAGTTATAGGAGAGAGAAAGTACCAATTATAATGGAAACTCAAGTAAAATACCTTCAATATACATGGATGTGCAAGTTTAGGTATGATCCACTTATGTGAGATCATGGAAACCCTAATTATGATAATTGATGAATCTTAATCTTATCTAAGGACTTTAATGATGATGTTTCTCATATATGGTGATGTTATGAGATCAATTCACCGATAGGTGAATAGTAAACCCTAATTCTAGGGTGATGACATGTTTTATGAATAGTAAACCCTAATTCTAGGGTGATGACATGTTTTATGAATAGTAAACCCTAATTGATGAAAATCAGGGAAACCTAGCTCTTGTATGAGTAGGGAGATACAACTTCTTTAAATGAGATATTTATTGTTATCAGTTGATTTAATCATGCAGGTTCCTATATGAGGATGATCATATCCAGGTATGGATGATGATACTATATATTCATTGAAAGCATGTTGTTAGCTTTATGAATAGTGATTTATCCTAATGCCAGGTTAATAACATCTTATGAGATTGATAGGCTGTGAGAGCCATGAATACCATCAAGGTCATGCTTTAAGAGATGACTTGTGATGAGAGTATTGAGAAATGATAATTGAAGAAAGTTAGGCTTGTTACATTTAGTATTCTACTTTCATAGCTGTTGTTCTAATTATTGATGTTTGAGAACCTGTATGATATTAAAAGAATACTGAAATGTACCTAACTAATCAAGTATAATTATTCCATGTAGAAACCCTGATCATAGATCCATCATTGTCAGGAATTAAATGATGGTGAAACAGGTTTTCCTAAGGGAAATCCTGGAGCACATACTTTTGAGTATGTGGGGTATATGGATGTGTAAAACCTTACATCCTAGTGAATGAATTGATGTAGATGTATCTTAAATCCATCAACCCTTTCACTATGTGTTTATGCCGGGGTGATGTAATACTAATCTCCCGAGGAACTCTTTTATACCGCATCAATGAGAGATAAACAAGAAATCTTCCGATGGAGAAGAGAGTACAGAATGCCACTGTAACTCTAATAGCGAAGTACCAGAATACCCTGGTAAGCTATAGTAGCAGAGACATTAGATGTCCTGCATGTTGATCCTCATACTGACTGAGGAAGATGAGGTCATAAGAATCCGGCTCTTTTGATGACCTATGTATGATACCGATGCGACTTAATAGTGATCGGTTGGAGTATGAGCGGTATACCTCATCTCCGCAGGGCATAATGATGTTTGTAAAACATAATCAACCGTGTAGCATATCTACTTAAGTTGAACCACGAAATACATTGGTTGATGATACATTACTTAGTATACATGTTTTTCCTATTCCTTCAATGTTGTTGTTCTAATTGATAACAATCTGCTGTTGATTACCTTAAAGCTTTTATTGCTCATATTGTTCTTGATTGCTATAATAAAGCTTCTGGCGGAGAGTTATAACTCTCGCTGGGACAATTATTTAAAATTGTGTCACCCCGTAGATTTCAACTTTTTAGGTGGTCGTCAAGGATGAAGGAACCAATCTGCAGGTGGACAGCAGCAACAACAGCGAATTCAGGAGCAGCAGTGACTTCAGGTGGAAACACTGTGCTGTCTAGTCTTGTAGTCAGAATAGTCTTATGTCGTCTCTGTACACTCAGGTCCTAGGAATTTGATGATCTGAGAATTTTGAAATCTTGAGATATTTTATCATGACGTATATAATCACTCGAGAAGTGATTTATCAAAGATGTAAACAGTTCATCTTACTTTTATGAAAGGAGTTTCAGGTTTTTAAGATCTCGTTTTCGAAAAGTTTTAAATTCTCATGATTTTCGTATTTCGCTGATTAATCGAATCGCTTCCGCTATGTTTATCTTGTGTTTTGGAGATCAGAGCCAATAGTCCACCAACAAATGTACTTAGAGAACAAATGGGGAAGTGCTGACGAAACATCTTGATAACCTAATATACATTATACACTTACAGATGAAGTGAGATTAAGTGTTCAAGAATAGTCTCTAATCAGGGACTATCCAAGATTTACTCCTCATGAGTAAATCTCAGATGGGTTTCTAGGCCATAATATAATGTTTTCATTTATATACCTATGATCTTAGTGTCATCAGACACTTCATCTCACCTGCACTATATGAGTAAATCTATGATTCTATAGTATGAGGATTTGTGGATCAGGTTTTTGTATTGTGTGTTGTATAGATTGCTTCACCAATGCTTAATCAATATCAAATACTATTAACTAGCAAATGAAAGGATATCATCAAGATTTAGCATTATCAAAACATAATTAAGTATCAAAGAAAATACTAACATCATTTGTACTAAATAATGTTGTAGGCTCCAAAATAAGTTTGCAGGGCACACATATATACAAGGTTTATCCAGGCTACATGTTGTCACTTAGCATTTTATTTTTGTCATATATTATTAACAATCAAGCCAATCATCAATTGTATTAAATAAACATTACATGTTTGTAGGGATTATGTGTTAACATATATTAAGGAGGAATAGAGGATGCACAACCAACAAATTGGGGGATTTACCTCTACTAGTGGTGACAATGACAATGGTGGTGGCCCTAGATGTACTGGCAGCTCTAGCAGTGGCTGGCTCTGGAGGATAGCCACAGTGATGAGTAGCAGTAGGAGAGCACAAGCAGCAGAGGTGGTGTGTTACACGAGCATGAGCAGTAGTGGTGGCGGCTGGCTCTTGTGGTGAGCTTCAAGAGGTCTAGTAGTAGGCAACGATAATGGCCTTAACATCGGAGAGGGAAGGAAGAGACCGAGCGACAAAGCATGACCGACAGTGATAAAGAATGACTGGCGGTAGAAGGCAGAGCATGAGCGATAGAAATGTCGCATGTGCTAGGTATCATAGGCGATGAAACAGAATGGGGAAAAATTTCACAAGTGCTATTAAGTGGATCATAGTCGTCTGTTAGAAAGATAAAACTGATGACTAAGTCCAAATCTAAACAAAAAAAGTTGTCCTCAGTTAGGGTTTTAGTCGTCAATTTCTAGAGAAAAACCGACGACTAACTCCTAAATTAAAAAAATAGATACTAGCAATGGGCAATAGTCATCTGTTATGTTTGGCAAAACTAATGACTATGTACAAATCTGAAAAAAAAGAATTTTCCTTTAGGTTAGGGTTATAGTCATCAGTTAACTGTGGCGAACTAACGGCTAACTCCTAAACCAAAAAAATAGTTTGACATAGTCGTTGGTTACCAATAAAAAAACTGACGTCTATATAGATATCCAAGAAATTTTTTTTGATCTAGTATTAGGATCATAGTTTTCAGTTGTCCAATAAAAAGCAATCATGAAGGAGCAAATTGGGGGAAGATATTTTCTCGGGGACAAGGCACATAAACATTTCGTCGTTAGTTTCTACTAAACAACTGATGCTAACCGACGCCAGATTGAAAATTTCTAAGGCAATTTCCCCCCCCCCCCTATAAAGTTGTATTTTGTGGGTAATTTTAGAACCAAAGTTAAAGTAAAAGAGGTACCCATGTCTTTTCTAAATCGGCAGGACTTCACATATGGAGACTGTTGTCTTAAATAACCGATGTCATTGTTCTTTAGTGTCAGTTTTTTTGGGCAATCGATGTCATCAAAGGTGACATTATATGTCATTTTTGTACTAGTGTCTTCTGATAATTGATCTTTAAACCAATCACACTATAAAGATTGTCAAGATCCCTTTTAACAACCATAGCACTTTGAATATCATCCTCATCAAACACCATGAGGTTATCATCATAAGATTAGATTAGATACTTCAAAAGGAGAAGAAGCCTTCATTAGTTTAAGTTTACCCTCCTCAACTTCTTTATCAAACAAGAGAGTGACCACCTGCAACACAAGCATAAAAATATATGAGCTAGGGAATCACCTTGCCTGAATCCATTACTTGGTTTAAAAGATTCAACAACCTCTCCATTAATAAAGATCTCATAAGACATAGTGTCAAAGATTTCTGTGAGTCAAGTGATCCAACATTGAGGAAAAATAATGATACGAAAAATATAAAAAATGGAATCCCAAGAGATTGAATCATAAGTTTTTGAGATGTTTATCTTGAGGAACATATTGGGCATGCTCCCTTTCTTATTGAAGTCATGAATAAGTTTGATGGAAAGCAAGACAACATATTTTATACTCCTTCCTTGCACAAAAGCACATTGATTGCTACCAATAAGAGAAGGAAAGATATTTTGAAGCCTATTGGTTAGGAGCTTAGAGATAATCTTGTAAAGACATTACATACGGCAATAGATCTTGTATTTTTAAGGTCATTTGAATCCTTAACATTTGGAATGAGAGTAATGAACGTGTGGTTAGCTTCCCTGAGTAGCCTACCAAAGTTGAAAAAACTAAAAATAGCTTCAACCACCTCAGAGAAAATAACACTCCAACACTCCTTGAAGAACTTTCCATTTAACCCATCAGGACCAAGGCATTTATCTAAATTCAAGTACCTAACAATGTCAATAATGTCTTTTACAGTGAAGCATCTATCCAAGACCAACTTGTCCACATCATTAAGTTGAGGAAAATTAAGCCCACTCAAAATCCCCAAGTCAGCAACATGAGAATTGTTGAAAATACTAAAGTAGTAATCAAATATGTGCCTTTTGATGATAGTAGCATCCGATCATATGTCCCATAAATAGAAAGGGATTTAATATGATTAAAGTTTCTTCTGACCTTAACAGAGGAATATAAACATTTAGAGTTGGCATCTCCTTCTTTAACCAAGTAATTCTAGACTTCTACCTAAACAAGGATTCTTCATGAACTATGGCTATAACCACATCTTTTCTCTTTTTACTAGCATCAATTTGAAACATAATGTTGGAAGGTTCAAAATCTAATTTCATTTGTTCTTCAATCACAAGAAACTCCTTTCTCTTAACCATGTATGAAAAGTTTCCCACATTATATTTGTTCCAATATGAGATGTCAAAATGTAGTTTTCTAAATTTGGAGTACACTTTGAAAATAGGCAAACCCAAAGAATAAACAACCCAACTTATTTTAACAGTATCGAAGAAATATTTTTTTAGACCAAGCATTAATGAACCTAAAAGGTGTTTTCATTTTGGCCCTTTCACCAATATCCAAGTTTAGAATTTTGTGATCACTGACGATATTAGAGTGAATTATTCCTTTAAAATCAGTAAAATCAACCATAAACTTATCACTATATCGAATCCTATCAATATAACAGGTAACATACCCATCACCACTTTGATGATTATCCCAAGAAAAGGGAACCATTAAGCCTAAGCTCATAGAGACCACAACAAAGCATGCAGCTTTTAAAATCCTCCATAGACTTATTTGAGGGTGGGTCTTTACCCATTTTCTCATCTACCTTTCTCACAACATTGAAATTCCCTAAGATCGCCCAGGATGAATTCATATTTTGGTTGATAGTCTCAATTTCATCCCACAAACGAACCCTATCATTATCAAGGTTGTGCCCATAAACAAAAATAATAAAAAAATCCATGTTAGCACAAGAAACCTCCAAATGAGAAGATTGATCAGTCTCTCAAATTTTGTTCACAAACATTCAACTTCCCTCCAAAGAATGACTATTCTTTCCAAAACATGTGAGATATCGTTAGAGACCCAATTGTACATAGGAAATTTTTTACCAATGAGCTTACTCATCTTTCTTTCTCTTACTGTACTTTCATTAAGTAAAACAATATGTGGTTTAAACTCCACTATCTTATTTTGCACTGTAGAGGCCTTGAGGTTGAGTCCTTTGACATTCCATGAAAAAAATTAATAGAGTTAACCATTTGAAGTTGTTGAGACCAGTACTTCACTGGTTTGAGAAAATCCGGGCCACTCCCTTCAGTTGTACTAATCTCCATATTATCAAATTTGTTGGACAAGAGGTTTGAGTAACCTTGCCCATTTCCTTGTTAACAATAGGGGCTTTCCTACCTTTCCCTTTACCTTTCTTCCTTATATTTCCTTTTTGGATTTCGAAGCTCATCATCTTCATTCACAAATACATCTACAACAGGTGGAGTAGATAAGTCAACTATCTTCTGCGCATTACCATCCACATGAGAAGCATCAGAAGTAGAAGACACATTGTCTTTAAAAGAGTCATTGGGCACGTGGAACTCATCTTCCTCACCACCAACACCCAACTCATTAGTAAAAGCATTAACATTCAACGTAGCTTGCTTCACAACATTTTCACCAGAACCTACATCCACATCGCTAAGAGCAGAATGCACATTTGATACAACCTGTGTCACAGTGCATTCCTCAGTCACCTTCTAGGCATTAGATGGAACTATCTTTTTCACCCATATCTTCTTAATTTTAGGCTCAGAAGCTATTTCATTACAATCATTGTGTCTAACAAGTTATAAATAAAACATACTCTCGGCTTCCACTCATACTCAAAACTAATAACATGGGGCACCCCTTTACCATTGGAGACCTCAAGTTTGCTTGGAAACTCAAAAGAGGTAGGTAAAAGGATCTACAGTCTCGCAAAATCCAAAATTCTCAACTTGAAAGTATCTTTATCAGCTCAAAGCATATTACCAAGATAGGAACCTATCTTTGAGAACATTTTATGTCCCACAGTTCAAGTGGAAGGTTATGAACATGAGCCCATATGGGCATATCAATAAGTCTAAATCTTCTCAACACGTCCCCTGGTTTCCACTTCATCAGGACCAACAACTTGCTTTTGAAAAAAATATGGACCACCATCAAGAACATTGTCCAAATCTAACTCATCAGGGAACTTAATAAAGAAAAATCCTTTCTTGTGATTAATAACTTTGAGTGTGCCCTTCAAGATGTAGATCTACGATAGATACTTCTCAAGGGAGGGGAAATGCGGCTTAAAACCTACAATGTAGCCTGCCAGACATTTCTTCCATCGTTCCACATTCCTTTCCGCCTCCTCTCCTAGGTATATCAGTTTTTGACCTTGAATCTCTATGTATACTTTCTCCAGTGAAGTGTCATAAGACCTTGGTTTCATTAAATCCACCCACAATTTGGTTGTATCAGAAGTGAATGAAGTGTTTGGGTTAAGAAGTGACTCGGTACTGAGTGATTCCACTGATGAGTGTGGTTCACCCCTTCGAGAAAGAGAGGTAGGTCTACCTCCTGCAGTAGATCCATCCTCGTGTCATCATTTGCCGCCAATCACCACCATCAAGAAAGCAGGAACTCTAATGTTGAGTAGGATCATGTTACAATTAGTATAAATCCAAATATAAAAAAAAGTTGAAAGTTGTTTTATAATCACTCCAAAATGTTGATTGGGCTTGGTTCATTGGCACATAACTACCTTCAACAACCCTACTAACATAACTCTCTCAGCCATATTTGTGACACTAGATAACACAAATTGCCATGTAACTAAAAAAGCACCAAGATACACTAACCATCATCATTAACCATTATATTATACAAAACATGACATAAATTTTCAATTTTATATCCACAAAGAGATACATAGAGAGGGATGTCACTTTCATTCTTTAACAAGTAGCTATACATGTCATCTAGTGACATATGTCACAACCTATTTATAAAAAAGATATATTTTCCAAAATGTTGTAACATGAGCATCTATATGCATGTCATTCAAGCCAAAAATTGAGTCACGGATACATGTACTAGACTCGAGTGTATAAGGCCAATTCTAGACATCACCATAAGACCAAAACAAACATTTTCCTTTCATTTTTGATCCAAAGTAGGCCCCTAAATGTTGAAACATTGGATACAAAGTTGAGCATCAAAAAATGATGTGAATAACCAAGAGGGTGAGACCCATCTACCAGAAATATGATATAGAAACTAAAAGTGTTATATTCATATAAGTTGATGTGTGACAAATAGAGTTACATTATATACAGAAATCGGAGAACCTGAAGAATTTATGTAGATTTTAAGTTTTCTACTCCAATGTTAGGTTTTTATGTAAGATTAGTGTTTTTCGATCAAAAATTTCCTTCTGATAAAGGCTCATGTAAAATTAATGATCCATGACATATTTTGGGCTAATTCCCTAAACTTGATGGTCAAATTCACATTTTATTAGTTTTCTCGAACACTTTATGTTGTATTTTCATAATTCAGGGACCTTTTGTTATTTTTTCCTAGGGCTTTGTGACTAAGGTTTACTATTTAAACACTTGTAAGACGTTTTGCCATTCATTTTTTCGAATTGAAGAAAAAAAGGTGGCATGCCCCATATCTATCAATTTTTAGTATTTCTTTGAAATCAATGAATCTAGGTTTTAAACTCTTGATATTCTGTGAATCCATGAGATTTTGGTTTATATTTGCTTTCTCGTCCATGCACGCTGCATCAAAAGAATAATATTATCAATATATTTTTAGAAGATTTATCAATAAATGCAAATCTCCACATGAGATTAATGACAATAGATTAAAATCAAGAGTAAGACAGGAAACACTTGAAGGGATTTAAAGAGAACTAATAACATCACAAATTAAATTTCTAAGACATTCTAAAAAGATATATCTACACACCTTGATTACATGTTATGTTATTAAGTCCTATAGAGTTTGTGGTACATCACTCAAACTACTAGCTAATCAATTCAACATCCCCTAGCTCACAATATAAGAGCCCATGATAACCAGTCTCCATAAGATTGTTCCACGATCAGTAGGTATGAGTATAACATGTTGGGTAACAATGGCTAGAATCCTACTAGTAGGGATTCAAAAGCCAACCTACACATTAGGTTTTCCTTGGTACTTAGGACATGACATCTTTCTTCTGGGTATACAAACCCATATATCATGATATCACATATCTCAATCACATTGCCACATATAACTAAATATAAGGACTCAACCACACTCATAGATATAATTATCCAGATTAGGGTGATAAAAAAGCTTGTATTTCCCACATATACTCAAAATATTTGACTCTGAGTATCTGATGCGTGCTAATCTAGCACCCTTTTTCATAGCCTTTTAAGCATTGCCACATGGAAATTCTTATTTTTATCCACTAAAAAGAAACAAATTGCTATTTGCTTCCTTTTATCACAATTGAACTTTCTCACAAAAATCTATGCATTTCTTGCAGACTCAGAACACCATACGATCAGCTCACCTGTTCCATCCGATCGGCTCACCTGTTCCAGATGATCGGCCCACCCTCTCCAGATGATCTGTTGGCGCCATCCCTCAACCACCGAGCCTCGTTCAAGCACTCAGTCTAAATGGCGCATCATTTGAATGTCAAACAATCATTTCATACGTCAAAGTGGGAGTTTTCCCACCCAACTGAGTGGGTGAAAAAACGCCGCCACCCGGTACATTAGGATTGTTGAATGCTACCCTGACTCCCTCCCTTACCAGACTCCCAACTGATCGACTTGCCTCCCAACCGATCGGTTGGCAGTGTGCGACCAATTCAAAAATACAGTCGCCAACCTCATTTTCCCACAACCCTAGTTGTAAAAGCCCCCTCATTCTCCTATAAAAGGAGGGGCGCTTCCTCCTCACAAGATCATCTTTTGTACTAAGGATTTCTGAGCAACCATTCTTATGTTCTTGTGTTCTATTCATCAATAAAGATTAGTTATTTGCAAGCTAAGTGACCCTTTTAATTATTGTTCTTTTACCTTGATTGGTTTTAGATCTAGCCTTCTTCTCCTTCTTCTTCTTTTTCTACTATAGATTGGAGAAAGGAATTAAGAGTCAGCCATTTAATAGTCTCTAGCCTAAGGGATTAATCGTTTGATAAGTCTAGACTATGGCTAGAACAATTTCTTCCTCAGTCTCCCTTTTCTCTACAAGCATGAGTGAGTAGTTTTCCTATCAAGGCAAGGGGAATAGCCCCTTAGCCATTGTTTGAATCAACTTAGTCCTTAAGAATGACTTCTTTCAGATGACTTTTGGTTTTAAAAACTAATGATCTATCAGAGTAATTAATCGATTTGGTCATATGTTAATTCGGGTAGAAATGACCATGGAAGCCCATATTTAGAACACTAAAACCATTCACATAGAGGTTCTAAAACGACAATGGATCTTTTTCTTTTGGTATGATGAATTAAGAAACTTGAGCATTAGGACCAATGGGCTCATGTGGAGTTCATCTTTTGTGGAATTTAGTTAATTCACATGCCATCATCGAATTTTTCATTTAAAGGATTTACTTATTTCTCACCTAGGCTAAGGTAGTGAAAACCCCTAAAAAGCCTCGATATTCCATCACATAATTCAATCACCGTTGATTTACTCTGTTTACATTCTAGTCTTTTATTCATAATGTCTTTTATTGTGCTACCAATCATCTCTCTTCCTTATAATAGGGAAATTTAACTTCTTTTTAGCATAATTTTAATTCTTGATTTTTCTTCTTGTTCTAGCAACAATCACCAAAACCCGAATCCAATTTTTACTTCCTATTCTAAAAATATAAAAATACCAAAAGGAAATAAAAACAAAACAATTGGGTTTAGAGACTACTTTCTTAAAGACGTTGTCCTATGGGATCAACCCTTCTATACTAGCCTTAATTAGACAGTAAAAAAGCTTAAACTCTAGGATTAAAATCTTAGTGATTGTAGTGCACTTCGATGCATTATCAATTTGGCGCCATTACCGGGGACAACATATTGTTTTCTCAAAACCCCAAAAACTTTTGAAAAACTTGTTTTTCATTTTTTTATGCTTTCTGAGTAACATCCAGAAAATACTAATCCTCTTTCTACTGAGTTTCCATTCCAGTAGTCTATTTTTTCTGCACACCATTAACTGTTTATTTGTGCATGTGACGCTCGAACATCTGATTTACATCGTTTGACCCTGAGATAGATAGAACTTTTCATCGTCTGAACTGTCAAAATTGAATTAGAATGGATGAGGAGGAAGTTGCTTGTAGGACCAACCATGATCTAGCAGCTCAAAGAGAACACATCTTAGCCAATCAAGCAGCTAGATAGGCCGCTTTTCGAGCTGCCTACATGGCTGAACAAGAAACTCTAGAGGCTAATAGGAGGGAAGCCGAAAGGCAAAAACAATTAAAAGATTTTTTTGTTTCGAAATCTACCTATGCCCAACACCCACTCATGCCTTCTGACATTATTTCCCCGCAATTCAAGATCCAAACCTAATGGATCACCATGATCCAAGCAATCCCATTCTCTGGCAACAATAGGGAAATTTTCCAGGATCATCTTCAAAGGTTCTTTGATTTTTGTTCCTTGAACAAACTCCTAGGCATCTCTGAAGATGCAATCCACCTCAGATTGTTCAAATACTCTGTCACCGGCCAAGCTAGTAGCTGGTACAACACCATGAAGTGTGAGGAACATGTCATAACTTGGGAGGTTCTACAAAATAAGTTTCTTGAAAATTTTACCCCCATTCTGTCGCTATTGAAATCAGGGTATAAATCACTCACTTTTCTATGTCCCCAGGAGAATCCCTAGGAGAAGGTTGGAAAAGGTTCAAGGACTTACTTAGAAAATGCCTTCATCATGATATCTCTCAAGCCCAACTCATGGAAATATTTTTTCATGGTGTTGATGATAATACCCAATTTTTCTTGATTCCTCATCTGGAGAAAATTGCATGCACCAAAGTTTGATCAGTGCATGGGAGGTGGTTAAATGTGCTCCTAAAATAAGGGCTAGAAGGGGAATAGGTGGGATCCTTAAGGTAGCCAAGGCTAAAGTTGATCCTGATATCCAATTCATAGCAGAAAGCCTTAAATTAATTTCTCTAAAACAAGATCGTTTAGAGTCATCCCTAGGCACCTATAGAGAGTTACCCTCAAAAATAAAAGTTGTAGACTCTCTTTGTGGCATCTGCCAAGGATATGATCACACCACCCTACACTGCCTATATATTTACAACACCCCCATGCAACCTAAATTAGGACAACAATTAGAGGACCTAAACTCTATTCACACCATACCTGGCCAGGGTTAATACAATCCCAATCAAAATAGAAACCATTATGGATTCCAATATGGGAATCTTGCAAGTGCTGAAAACTCTAGCCAACTCCAATCCCAACGAAGGCCTCCCTACCCTAAAAACAATAATTGACCACCACCTGGGTTCTCATACAACAATCAAAGGAATTTTGGGAACCAAGGGAACTACCGAGGCAATCACCCAAACCGACCACCATATCAAGGACAACAATTTCAAAATTTGAACCTCCCTCCTCAAAATCTCAATCAACCACCTCCTCAACTACCTCCTCAACCACCACCAAATGTTCATACTCCCAATCCTTTGTTGATGAAAGGATAGCTACCTTGGAACAAATCATCATTGTCCAACAAGCTCATCAAAAGGCAATTGCTGCCTAGCTAGATCGCTTGTTCACCCAACAGAAACCCTCTACCGACACTTTTACTAGGCAACCTGAAAACAACCTCAAACATCCTGAACAACTCAAGGTTGTCTCCACTCATTCGGCACTCCCCTCCTCCTCTAGAAAAACCTTCAGCCACACCTCTAGAATTCAAGAATGAAAACATGGTAATTGTTGAACCTGAAGCTACACCTGAACCTACCATCCCTGAATCCCCTCAGGTAGAAGATAAAAAACAATATACAAACCAAGACCTCCTACCAAGCCCCCCTTAAACAAACAAGGCTCGATGCCCGCTTTATGAAATTTAGGGATGCTATGAAAAAATTACATGTTGATATTCCCTTCCTTGATGCTATAGAAGACATGCCTACCTAGTACAAATACATGAAATCCCTCTTGACTAGGAAGTATTCTATTGAAGTGTACGAGACTGTCAAACTTGCTAGGACCACTTCAGACATAATCCAAAGTAAAATGCCTAAAAAATAGAAGGACCCTGGTTCTTTTAGAATAGGATGCTACTTAGGTGATAATGCTTGTAAAAAGGGCCTATCTGATTTAGGAGTCAGTATATCCATCATGCCCTACAGCCTTTGCAAAAGATTAGGATTCAATGACATGCTACTCACAACCATGTGTAGGGTTTTAGGGGAGGCAGAGAAGGTAGTGTAAACAAAAATTTTCTCCCCCAAACCCAGAACAAGGAAACACGTCAACGTCTATATAATAGGAAAGGATGGTTTGTGGAATCATACCTTGTCCTGAGGCTTGCTTGGTGACAATACCTTGCGCCTTGCACGGTCTTCAAAGCCGGTCTTGGACGGTGTCTGTGCAGCTCCTGGTCGCACCGGGACTGACGACTCCTCCTCTCACCGGGCTGTCGGGATTGACATTTGTCCTCCTGAGCGGCAGAAACCTTCCGCCTCTGAAGTAGTCCACACAGACCACCTGGAACTCCATACTCCTTGTCCCACAAGGAAGTGGAAGGAGTCACACCCTCCTATTGACGTACTAGTCACCAACACACTCTCTTGCCTCCAGTTGCAACTGCAGTTGTCTTTCCCTTGCTGCACCTCCCTTTGCGGGTAGCACTTGCTCAGGCTCTCTCTCGGTTACCAAAACCAAAGAGAACGACAACTTTGCAGAGCAACTGGTTGCACTGAGTTGTACTTTGAGAAGCCCCCAATACCCCTATATATAGAAGGGTCATGGGATAGGGTTCTCCATCCCAAGCAATATGGGACTAAAGCAGGAGTAGAAGGGTTTGAGATTTTCCACCAAAAACAACCAACTCGCAACCTGAACAGATCATTTCATTTCTGAAATGGTCGGTTGGGAACCTGAGCTGGTCGGTTGACGCTCAATCGATCGGTTGGGACCCATGAGCCGGTCGGTTCACTTTCTGAACCGGTCGGTTCGTGGTCCTGATCAGTTCTCGATTGACTTTCCAACTTTTGTTTCTAATTGGTATCAAATACCAATCCTTGTTCCAATCAAATTGGGCAAGTGAAACGCAAGGAAAATTCTCACCAATCCTACTTTCCCAAGTTGCCCGGTTGCAACAGTTGAACCGATCATTTCAACACTTGAAGCAATCATTCACCTTGTCCTTGAGCCAATCGACTCAACACTTGAGCCGACCGGTTCACCAAGCTGAGCCGATCGGTTCATCACATGAGCCGATCGGTTGGGAGTGCAGATTGTGCAGAATCAGTCAATTGCGATTTCAATCAATCTGATACTCTAATCAATCTATCCAACACATTGAACACTATGATTTTGAGCTATCAATCAATTGATTGTTTAATTGAACTACTAAACTCCTTTAGTATTCAATCTAAACATTGTTTGTGGACAAAACTCCTCTTCCTGGCTAAATCCTATGTGTGTGACCCTACAGGTCCATTTCACGTTGGTAGTGAAAGTCCATAACACTTATGACTTCACAAGCAAAGAGCGGTGCTTAGTCACACATCATTGTTACCCAAGTGAAAGTAGAAAGTTGGAGAACAACTTTCAATCCTACAATCTGTGAATGGTGTTACAACGAATGTATAATTCCTTTGTCGTTGATATCCCGAATGAACTCGAGGCATGGAACAGTCATCCTATCAACGTTCATTCACTTTCTTGATCTCAGAGTAGATTGGAAGAGATATGTATGACATCAATATCACATACTGATTCACACATGCGTACGCACGCCTATTTCAATCCTACTCATCAAGTGGCCTTGGATATCAAACTCCCTTAGGAGGGACAAATCCCATATCTATCACTCACCCCTCAAAAGCCCCATGTGTCAAAGCCACCCAATCATCGATTTTATAACAACCCATGTTTCAGGACTGCGTTTGATGATGTCAAAGTGTGCCCAACGACATGTGTTGAGTGTAGTGATTTTAGGTCAAAGAATCACACTCACCACCATCACTGTGAGTACTGACTGTGACTACCATGTCATGGTTCCATGTGTCAAACTCACGGTGGGTCTGTCTGGTACACTTGTTCTCTAACAAGTACCTATGTGTTTGGTTTGATATCTCTATATCATGACTAATGAGATTTTTTCATCAACCAACACCACAAACTAGCCTTGTGTGTCATTGCTATCTATCTACCTTCCACAATGACATCCGACTAGGGACATAACAAGAATGTACAAACACTTAGCATCCGTATGATCTCATCGTTCATGTCCTCAACCTGAAAGCATACGTCATTGAGTACTATCATTCTCCAGACATTCAATCTGTTCTATCACTATCTCATATGACTGAACCAGAAAGAATTGGAAGCTTGCCTTTGATGTTTATCAAATCAATCTTAATGTATCCCACCAATCATCCCATGATTGGCTCTCAGGGCATACATACCAACAGACTCCCACTTGCACTGCGAGCCAATCACCCTTGAATCATATTCATAGTGATCTTCAAACATGTCCCACATGTTACTATGCTCTTAGTGCAAACATAGTGAGTAATGGCAACACCTTGCAAAAGTTAGTATAAATTACATGTCTCTCATCTCTTCGTTGTATGTCACACGTATGAGACGGAGTTGCCGTAATATGCGATCTAGTATTCCTTTGCTAACCTTTGGCCACATTGCATGATCAAGGATTCCATACTTGTCATCAACGAGCAGAATATCTATAAGTTCATCTCATGAACTCCTAGATCCATATAGTATCCATTGCTGTTCTCTAACGCATAGATACTCGACATTTCCTTTTAAATAGTTTTATTGGAACACTTCCAATTATCAACAAACTTTCACTTATATATATATCCTATATATATATTTTGCGATTAATTTTCTGTCCTTTTGGAAGTTTGCATCAATGTAACTCTTTACATTGAACTATTCCTTATCTCCATAGAACCATCACTTCTCAAGTACTTATCAAGTTCTCATGGTATTCCAGTAACTCTTACTGGAAGTAGACAGACATCCACTCGTCATGTCCCACATATGAGTTATCAGGATGAGCACATCAAATTGCCATGTTCTACATACAAGATGATGAATGCTTTTTGTTCTTGCCATGTCAATACATGCAAGATAATGGGATGAATACATACATGATAGATCCATATCTATTCTTAGTGTTCCCATTCTTCATAAGAATTGGACACTTGGCCTTGGGATACTAACTCCATGTAACATGGACAAGTTTTCTCCCACTAAATCTGTGCATACTGAACTCTTCAGTACAGATTGCCAATGTATGCTTTCTCTTTTTAGGTCAAGAGGTTTTTCGAGAACTATCTCTATAGATCTATATTCCTATCACATAGGAAACATCTATATCTTCCTTAAAGATAATTTCCACTTTTGGATTTCCATTCTAGAACAATTCCATTTCACATCAATATGTGGAATGTGAACACGCTCCCACTAAATCACAGATCCCTTCTTTATCTTTGACATATCAGTCAAACCCTTTGACTATATTATCAAAGTAAAGATCCAATTCTGAGTTGCTTGTACTCAATCAATCACATTGATTAGTCCATTGTAACTTATAGACTTCATTTTCATTAGTGGATTCATAAACCTTATAGGTTGTGTCACGTACACATCCTTGTTTTATTCCTCATAGGAAAGCAGTTTTAGTATCCATATGCCAAATGTCTTAGTCATTAATTTGCAATCAAAAAGCATCATCCTTCTCAAAATGTTATCCATGTGTCTTAACACTTAAGACTCATTTGCACTTATGGATTTGATTCCAATGGGTGCTACCATCAAGGTCATACCTTCTGGTTCACATGGATGTCATTTAGGATGCAATGGTTATAAACCATAACTCAAAATTCGGTTCCTCATATTCATCTAGATAGTTGACTCATCACATCAACAACTCATCACATAGATAATTGAGGTGTATCTGTCAACGATATAAGAACTCACAACTCCTTGTGATTCTCAATGTCCTTTATTAGTGTGGGGTATTCTTTTACTAAGAAGAATTCAGTTATTTGATAATCATTCTCTAACTCCTTAGAGTATGATTCCTTCTTGATTTAGACATCACCATGCCTTAATCATGAGTTCACTATGATACACTATCATAATCACTCAAAAGGATCTCAAACATTTGGTTCAAGTATTTCATTCATTGATCTCATCAAGAATTACTACTTTACCAAATTTGCAGTTCATCTATGATAATCTTGAACACTTCAAGATATTCATATTGGTATTTCTCTAAACACCATTTGAAGTATTAGCATTTGTTCCAATAGGTATGTAAATACATCACATGTATCATACCTAATAGGATAATCATTCTCCTACTACCATTAGTGAAGATTGATTAATTATGTCCAAGATATTCATGTCTCTTACTGGTTCTCTAACCAAAAGAGTCTAGATTTATCCATCACATGGAAACTAGAAATGAATTTCTTATGATTTATGCTAATTTGATTGTTTGAGTTATCAATATCTTTAGGTATCATTTTATCTTATGCATACCATGTATCACAAGATAAACAAGGCATTGCCACAAAGATCATATCTTTAAGATTGAAACATCAACTTTATTAATTGCCATCATTGTCATACAATATGCAATAATAAAGTGTTTCTATCTATTGACAATATATGAAATAGCAGTTCTCAAGTCTATTTTTTTCCCTTTAGGATGAAATAAACTGAAAGATACTCCTATCTATGGCGGCAACACTTGCTCCAATGATGTGTACTTCTTTCTTGGTCCTTTCATAAAGGCCATCACTTCTTTGCGGATCTTGCATATCATATATGATAGATCCATATCTTGGTATCATATACCTCAGACAAAGAAGCGGTTCATTTCATGATACCTTAGGTGGAGATCTCCATCCCCTCCTTCATCTTCTTTGTTCTTCCAGATATGGATGGTACTTCCCTCATACACCCTTTCCCATGTGCCTTTGAGGATGAAGACGGCTTGGATTGCTGGCTAGCATCAGTACACTTCTTTGCTTTGCCCTTGTCCTTGCCTTTAAGAATTACCTTTTCTTTGATCACATCAAAGATTATGGTTTGTCTTTCTTCATCTTTGCCTCTACTATCCTCAATATGTCCAACAACTTTGTCAACACTTGTCAAAGTTGTTCATCATGAATTGTATGATTCTCACAACATTTGTAGTATCATACCAATAGCCAACTCTTGGCTCAGAGGGAATCCTTCTTAGTCAGGTCTTTCCTCATACCCAATCATATTGAGTGTGTGAATACCTTACTGAATCTCCTTCTATCATGACATACTAGGACAATGTCTTGGAGACATCATATGTCTCATGTTGTCTCTGCAACTCATAGTTAAGAGAACACAACATCAATCACTCCTCATCAATGTCATCCTCGGTATACTTCCATAAGCATACTTTCAGCCATTGATGTGGTGGGATCAAGTTCATCTGGTTCTGGTATAACTAGGACATAGAGCTTTCACTCTTTGATTGAGAACAATTCTCATCATCCTAACCAGTCGTGGAATTATTCCCATTTAATTTGTTGGTCTCGATCGCAAATAAAGTGATTTGTTGACTAACCATTTATTTTAACAAAAGGAAATATATGCAATTTTAGTCCAAAACTCTTTTTGACTTATTTGATTGATTTGAAAGGTTGACGATATAATTAGGCCTTTAATTAATTATCGCTCCCACTATTTTACTTCAAATTGATAGCCCTCACCATCAATTCGGAAGATTGCAGCGTACAACCTTCTAGTGGACAAGATCCTAAAATCCTCCAATTCATGGACCAGCTTGGGCTGTCACCCACAACTTAGATCTCTCAGGTAGGCAACTCTTGCCAATTGCATCATATGCAACTCTTGATAAGATGTCATATGCAACTCCTTGCCATGATCATCTCCATGCCTCAAAGTGCTAGATCCTATCTAGGTCACCTTATTAAGTCCGACCCAAAGTAAACACGATGAATATGCACCCTGCTTGGGCAGACCCACACATTCATCCTTCACGCTTCCACGAGATAGACGGTGCACCATGCTTGGGCGTGCCCACACTTGGTCGATCAAGCTTTTCACGTGTGTCGCATTTGGAAGGCATCTAAAACTTAATATTTTAATGATGGATTTTGTTTTTATATACATATACATATCCAATCACCAAAATACATAGTACGTATCATATACATGCTATATCCCACTGAAAACATGCACAAACGATAAAAGCGATGATTATGGCCATCCTAATGTGATTCCTCGAGCCAAGAGGAATCACGGTCATCTAGGTCTACATCACATGCAACCTGTACAAGATGAACTCTATGCCTTGCCATCCGAGTAGATCAACTCATCACATGAATGACTTGCCCGTTCTAGCCCGGTCGCCTGAGTGCCACCAGCCGATCGGTTGGCTCCTCCAACCGATCGGTTCGCCTGGTCATCGTGCATCTCTTCATGGCCGCCACCCGCTCGTCTCACTCCTCGAACCGGTCATCAACCGATCGGCTCACTCCTTGAACCGATCGTCTGGAACGTCAACTGATCGGTTCATGCCTTAAACCGATCGTCTCAGCTGTCGTCAGATGTCCTCCGTTCTTTGACATAACAAGAAATAAAATATATCCTAATATTACATTGCTTAAAAGAAAAACCCCGAGTTACATTCGGGGGGAGCAAAGGTAGGAAATAATCTCGAATTATTTCGAGTTACACCAGGAATAGGAGAGGGAAGATCGGTGCGCAGACTGAGATGCAAGCAACCACATACAACCATACACAGATAGGGTTTATTGGCCATAAACATGCTATACATCCACCACAAAACTTGTTTAAGGGTGACACATATCGAGTGCATTAATAATACATATCATATATGTAAATTGGGATTTGTGGATTTAGGATTGGACATGCATAAAGCCAATATTATTCACATCGTATGCAATAAATAAAGGTGACAAACCAAAATCGATTATATCGATATTCCTAAAATATAGAGCAGTTGACGTGGCTCTGATACCACTGTAGGGTTTTAGGGGAGGCAGAGAAGGCAGTGGAAACAAAACTTTTCTCCCCCAAACCCAGAACAAGGAAACGCGTCAACGTCTATATAATAGGAAAGGATGGTTTGTGGAATCATACCTTGTCCCGAGGCTTGCTCGACGACAATACCTCATGCCTTGCGCGGTCTTCAAAGTCGGTCTTGGATGGTGTATGTGCAACTCCTGGTCGCACCAGGACTGATGACTCCTCCTCTCACCGTGCTGCCGGGATTGACATTTCTCCTCCTGAGCAGTAGAAACCTCCCGCCTCTGAAATAGTCCACACGGACCCCCTGGAACTCCACACTCCTTGTCCCATAAGGAAGTGGAAGGAGTCACACCCTCCTATTGACGTACTAGTCGCCAACACACTCTCCTGCCTCGAGTTGCAACTGTAGTTGTCTTTCCCTTGTTGCACCTCCCTTTGCGGGTAGCACTTGCTCGGGCTCTCTCTCGGTTACCAAAACCAGAGAGAATGACAACTTTGCAGAGCAACTGGTTGAACTAAGTTGTACTTTGAGAAGCCCCCAATACCCCTATATATAGAAGGGTCATGGGACACGGTTCTCCATCCCGGGCAATATGGGACTAAAGCAGGAATAGAAGGGTTTGAGATTTTCCACCAAAAACAACCAACCCGCAACCTGAACCGATCGTTTCATTTCTGAAACGGTCGGTTGGGAACCTGAGCCGATCGGTTGACACTCAACCGATCGATTGAGACCCATGAGCCGGTTGGTTCACTTTCTGAACCGGTCGGTTCGTGGTCCTGATCAGTTCCCGATTGACTTTCCAACTTTTGTTTCTTATTGGTATCAAATACCAATCCTTGTTCCAATCAAATTGGGCAAGTGAAACGCAAGGAAAATTCTCACCAATCCTACTTTCCAAGTTGCACGGTTGCAACAGTTGAACCGATCATTTCAACACTTGAAGCAATCATTCACCCTATCCTTGAGCCGATCGACTCAACACTTGAGCTGACCGATTTACGAAGCTGAGCCGATCGGTTCATCACATGAGCTGATCAGTTGGGAGTGCAGATTGTGCAGAATCAGTCAATTGCGATTTCAATCAATCTGATACTCTAATCAATCTGTCCAAGACCATGAACACTATGATTTTTTGAGCTATCAATCAATTGAGTGTTCAATTGAACTACTAAACTCCTTTAGTAATCAATCTAAACATTGTTTGTGGACAAAACTCCTCTTCCAGGTTAAATCCTATGTGTGTGACCCTGCAGGTCCATTTCACATTGGCAGTGAAACTCCATAACACTTATGACTTCACAAGCAAAGAGCGGTGCCTAGTCACACATCATTGCTACCCAAGTGAAAGTAGAAAGTTGGAGAACAACTTTCAATCCTACAATCCGTGAATGGTGTTACAATGAATGTATAATTCCTTTGTCACTGATATCCCGAATGAACTCGAGGCATGGAAAAATCATCCTGTCAACGTTCATTCACTTTCTTGATCTCAAAGTAGATTGGAAGAGATATGTATGACATCAATATCACATACTGATTCACACATGCATGCGCACGCCTATTTCAATCCTACTCATCAAGTGGACTTGGATATCAAACTCCCTCAGGAGGGACAAATCCCATATCTATCACTCACCCCTCAAAAGCTCCATGTGTCAAAGCCACCCAATCATCACCTTTATAACAACCCATGTTTCAAGACTGCGTTTGATGATGTCAAAGTGTGCCCAATGACATGTGTTGAGTGTAGTGATTTTAGGTCAAAGAATCACACTCACCACCATCACTGTGAGTACTGACTGTGACTACCATGTCATGGTTCCATGTGTCAAACTCACGGTGGGTCTGTCCGGTACACTTGTTCTCTAACAAGTACCTATGTGTTTGGTTTGATATCTCTATATCATGACTAATGAGATTCTATCATCAACCAACACCACAATCTATCCTTGTGTGTCATTGCTGTCTATCTACCTTCCACAATGACATCCGACTAGGAACATAACAAGAATGTACAAACTCTTAGCATTTGTATGATCTCATCGTCCAGGTCCTCAACCTGAAAGCATATGTCATTGAGTACTATCATTCTCTAGACATTCAATCTGTTCTATCACTATCTCATATGACTGAACTAGAAAGAATTGGAAGCTTTCCTTTGATGTTTATCAAATCAATCTTAATGTATCCCACCAATCATCCCATGATTGGCTCTCAGGGCATACATACCAACACCATGACCATCCAACTGGCAGATTCATCCATGACCGAACCCATGGGAATCATAGAAGACATTCCAATTAAGGTTGGGAAAGATGCCTATGTCCCTTGTGACTTTGTGATTATGGACATAAAAGAATATTTTTGTTACCCTCTCATTTTCGGTCATCCTTCCTTAGCCACAACCTGATCCTTGATTGATGTTGAGGCCAGGACCATTCTATTAAGATTAGGGAAGCAAACCCTAGAGTTTAGGGTGTTTGAAAGCATGAAAGGGCCTAGTTTCTAGGAAGAGGTCTATCTGCTTGACTGAATTGATAAATTATCCCAACTAAGGTAGGAATGGGAGTTAGTTGCTGACCCCCTACATATAGCCCTCACTAGCCCCCCTGAATGTGACTTTGACAATGAACAATTAGATCAATGTAAGGCTCACTTATATAATTTTGAGGAGATCCCAGATGATGAAATTGAGGACCTTAAAATGATCTCCATCATGGAAGAAAAACCTGAATCACGCAAGGCCCTAGAAATGAAGACTCTTCCCATAGGTTTGAAATATGTCTTTCTTGATGGACAACAACTGTGCCCTGTCATCATAAATTCTGACCTTACCCTTAAACAAGAAAACAAACTTATGGGTGAACTTAGGAAGAGAGGAACTACCTTGGGGTACAAAATGATAGATCTAGTTGGAATAGATCAATACATCTGCATTCACAAAATCCCAATGATAGAAGACAACAAACCTTCCTAAGATCCACAATGAAAACTCAACCCAAACATGAAGGAAGTTGTCCATCTAGAGGTGATCAAACTTTTGACTTCATGAATCATCTACCCCATCTCTGATTCCCCCATGGGTCAGCCCAGTTCAAGTTGTTCCCAAAAAGGGAGGGACCACTGTCATTAGAAATGAGAAGAATGAACTCATTCCCACCCGCACTATCACATGATGGAGAATGTGTACAGCTATAGGAAACTCAATAAAGCAACTAGGAAAGACCACTTCCCACTTCCCTTCCTAGACCAAGTTCTTAAACACTTAGCCCATCAACAATACTTTTGTTATCTATATGGTTATTTAGGATTTTATTGAATTCTTATCTATCCTGAAGATCAAGAAAAAACAACCTTCATATGTCCCTTTGGCACTTATGCTTTTAGACAAATGCCCTTTGGCTTGTGCAATGCACCAACCATCTTCCAACGGTGTATGTCCGCCATCTTTGCAGGATTGACTGAAACCGTCATGGAGGTGTTCATGGACAACTTCTCCATCTATGGGGATAGTTTCGATGATTGCCTTAGAAATCTCACCCTTGTTCTTGTTACATGTGTTGAGTCACACTTAGTCCTTGTTGGGAAAAGTGTCATTTCATGGTTAGGGAGGGCATTGTTCTAGGCCATAGAGTAAGCAATCAAGGCATAGAAGTCGACAAAGCTAAAATTGATGTTATCACCAAGCTTCCACCTCCAACCTCAGTCAAAGACATCTGAGCCTTCTTGGGACATGCTGGTCTCTATTGGTGATTCATCCTTGATTTTTCCAAAATCACAAAACCTCTGACCAACCTTCTTCAAAAAGAGATGCCTTTCCATTTTAACAAAGCATGCATGGATAGCTTCCTATGTTTGAAAAATGCTTTCACAACCACTCCAATCATTCATGCACCAGACTGGGCCCTACCTTTTGAAATCATGTGCGATGATATTGACATTGTTGTAGGTGCCATTCTAGGACAGGGAGTTGATAAGAAACATCATGCCATATACTATGCATCCAAGATCTTAGATGAATCAAAAAAAAATTACATCATAACTGAAAAAGAACTGCTAGCCATTGTCTATGCTTTTGATAAATTTCGCTCATACTGAGTTGGTTCCAAAGTCATTGTTTACACTAATCATGCAGCCATTCGCTACCTCATGACCAAGAAGGATGCCAAACCTAGACTCATAAGGTGGATTTTGCTGTTACAGGAGTTTTATCTAGAGATCCTAGACAAAAAGGGGTCTAAAAATGTCGTGGCTGACCACCTAAGTCGACTTAGCTATAGCCAACCCGATTACACCCCCATAAATGAATCTCTACCTGATGACCAACTGCTTAAGGTACACTCCAAATTCCCTTGGTTTTCCAATTTCGTAAATTATTTAGCTGTCAGTGTATTGCACCCTAAGTACAAGGGACATTCTAAAGCTAAATTTTTACATGATGTTAAAAACTATTATTGGCATGAACCTTATCTCTTTAGACTTTGTGCCGACTGTCTGTATCATCATTGTGTTTCCCAAGAAGAAAGCTACGACATTCTGGAACAATGACATTCTGGACCCTATGGTGGACACATGAGTTCCCAGAAAACAACCAGGAAAGTCCTGCAGTGTGAGTTCTATTGGCCCACCAGACTCTTATGATTATGTGCTATCATGTGATGTCAAAGGATGGGTAACATCTCAAAGTGTGACCAAATGCCCCTAACCTCTTGGCAGGAGTTAGAAATTTTTGACGTCTGGGGAATCGAATACATGGGCCCATTTCCTCATTCTTATGGGTATGCCTACTTACTAGTTACAGTCGATTATGTGTCAAAGTGGGTTGAAGTTGTACCCACTAAAACTTGTGATTCCAAACCTATTAAAAAACCCCTTTAAATACATTATTTTCCCTAGACAAGGCGTCCCACACACTATTATTTCTGATGGGGGATCCCATTTTTTGAGAAACGTTTTGAGGATTTATTGAAGAAATACGGTATCTCCCACAAAGTTTCCACTCCTTACCATCCTCAGACTAGTGGGCAGGTTGAAGTATCCAATAGGCAAATCAAATCCATTTTATAAAAAACTATTGGTCGCACTAGGAAAGATTGGGTGTTAAAAATTAATGACACTCTGTGGGCATATAGAACCTCCTATAAGACACCCATAGGCACCACCCCTTTCAGGATGATTTATGGAATATCATGCCACCTTTCGATAGAATTAGAACACAAGGCTAGTTGGGCCATCAAAAGCTTGAATTTTGACATTTCTATAGCCGGAGAAAAATGTCTTCTCCAAATGAATGAACTAGACAAACTTAGAATGAGCGCCTATGAAAATGCAAGAATCTAAAAGGACCAAACTAAACTATGGCATGGAAGTTACATCAAGAACAAGGACATTAGAGAAGGTGACCATGTTCTAGTATTTAATTCCAGACTACAACTTTTCCCTGGAAAGCTTAAATCCATATGGTATGGTTCCTACCTCATCAAGTGTTCCTATCCACATGGTACCTTTCTTCTTTGGGATAAAGTTTTGGGTGGATTTAAGATTAATGGGCATCGACTCAAAAGATACATAACCACTGAAGACCTTGTCGCTTCAGATATCAATAAATGTTCATTCTTGGAAGATCTTAACTTGATCGACCCTCAGCCTTCCCCAGAATCTCAATAAACTAGTATCTCATATGTCGATCCTCCAACGTAAAACAATGCTCTTTTTGGGAGGCAAACCAACCCTATCATCCTTATATTGCATTTTCTTTACCTTATTATTTCATCTTGTTCTGTTTCCATTTTTTCCAACAAGCCAACCGATCGACTCATTGACCCAACCAATCGGTTCAGTATGTCTGAGCAACCCCTTCTATAGGCCAAATGATCATTTGAAAAATCAAAACGATCGACTCACA
The DNA here is from genome assembly GCA_963693085.1 of Alisma plantago-aquatica. Lineage (NCBI taxonomy): Eukaryota > Viridiplantae > Streptophyta > Magnoliopsida > Alismatales > Alismataceae > Alisma > Alisma plantago-aquatica. Next base: position 1,189,485,194 of record OY856412.1, on the reverse strand, counting down.
TTAAAACTGTCTGGCGTGGACCCCCTCCCCCCTTTTTGCCAAGCATCGAGCTGACCTATGACTTAAAAGCATGCCTCTCTGACATATTGGATTCCACCCCCACCTGTGTTGTACAAACGTCGCGAGCAGACTAGCTCAATGTGCCAAACAGCTGGTTCACACCTTCAATTGGCTATATAACCCAACCAAGGTTGAGCAAAGAATCCCACAACCTCATTCCCTTTTTGCTAACCTAGCTACCACCCACCCCTAAGCTCTTGACCGAAGCTAAACGTTGGTCGCATGCCCTCTTCGCCAACCGACCCTTCTACCCCACACCGGCCACCGAGTGTCCCTTTGGCGAGCCGAGTGACCCGCCATGACAGTTGACTGACCATTCTGCCAGTCGAGTGGCCCACTACGCCATCCCCATCCCACAAACAAACTTCTCACAGCATCTACATTGTCAAGCTTAGCCACCAGCCGCCAATCGATTTGCACCCCACGAGCAGCCTTGTTCAGTCGATTCCACAAAAACAAGGTAAAAGCCAATGAGTCACCCTCCCATGACCCACCTCGCCAATCCAAATCCCAATCCGAGATTCATTTCCACACATCTTCCCCCACTGGTGAATCCTCACCCTATATCATTGAGGATATGCTTAATGACACCCATGATGCTGAGGATCTTCTTTATGAGATAAAGAACAACTAGAAGGCACACAATGACCCAGATTCCACCACCCCTCATCCACCCCGCATCGCCCCCATTCCAAGAAGTTATGTCCAGTTCACCAGCACCGAACACCTACAATGTTTCAAGGACATGTTCTACATGGATGTTTCCCTTCCCCGATGGGCTTGCGGCACTACCCTTGATGCATTAGGAATCTGAGATGCCACTGCGAACATTTTTTGCAAAAACCATATCCTCCTTTTCCCTTATCGCGTCACCTTCTTCTATATATACCCCACCCTCGAGTTCATTACCACATTTCATCGCTATCACTACTCCCAGGGAAATTCTAGTTGTAAGATCTAGATTTTTGGGGAAAATATGGAAATCTCTACCCGACAGTTCACTTATTTGTCCTTGATGGTGGCGACGATTACTAGTTAGATCATTGCATGGAGTGATCTCATTATTCCTACCCCGACCAGTATGATAGAGACAAGTTCTGGGCTGAGATCACCAACCTCATGCCCCACCTTCCTAGTGGGTCCAAGGCCTCCTACACCCAAAACCAGGTGGTCCTCTATCTCCATCGCATCCTTGCCTGCACTATTTTCAATAGAGAAGGTACACATGGATCCATTACTTATGTTGAACTCTACGCCCTATGGTGCCTCTTGAATGAATTACCCTTCAACTGGGGGAATGTCGTTCTGGAACATTTCAACACCCAAGTCAGCTGTACCACCTCATCATCCTTCCCCATTGACCATTTCATCACCCAACTCGCCATCTTTCTTGACTAAACCCACATTCCTTTTACACCACTCCCGCTCAAAAACCACCTGATCGACAGTTATTACCTGAAGAGTAGCAAGTTCATTCGCTTGGGTGCCAATGGTGTCTACTACCTTCTCTTCAAGGATTCATAGGAGGTTCTACAACTTCCGTTGCAAGCAAGGTTTGCAACAACAAACCTTATTTATGAACTCAATGATCTACCAGAGCACACTTAGAGGTACAGTCTGGAGAACCCAGACCCATGTGACATCCCCGAGCAACAGGCCCACAGGAGGAGCATTTCTTTGGAGGCTCACGATGATGCCTTTGGTCCACCTCCACCACCCCGCCGACACACCAGGCAACGACCAGATGACGATGCAGGCGCCTATGGGTTCTATGAGGTCCAACAACATCTGTATGAGATTCAGCGCGAGTAGCAGTGTCAGGGCCACCAACTCAACCACATGTATCTTATACATCATTCAGAGGAGTCTTGGCATGTGGACTTCGGCCACTATGCCCCTAGCCGCCCATCCTACAAGCAGTATGGGGCCAAGAAGGCCTACCCAGATCCCCACTCCCCTTATTGAGGAAACTACTACTCCTCCCACCAGCATCATCCACCACCACAATGATCTTCTTCCCTCCATCTCAGTCTAAGGGTTTGCTCAGGACGAGCAAAACTCTAAGTCTGGGGTGGGGGTCATGGTATGTGTTCCACCTCTTATCTTCCCTTTTAGAATTTTACTTTTGTATTTCAAAATTGAGCGCATTTTCCTTTTTCAAACTTTGGCCTTTACCTAATCAACCAATCGATGTATCTTCTTTATTAAAAATTAGATAAATCTTTATTTCACAAATTGTTCAAAATTTTCATTTCTTTTTTTGAAAATACCAAGTTCTCCATACCTAAATTAGCAATATTCTAGGGAAAGTTGGCAAGCGTTAGAGTATCAAATAGAATCAAATGCAAACTTTCTTATCTTTAACATTAGATTAACTTATCAATCTTTCTCATATAATGAATTTACATGATTTTTCTTACTGATGTAACAACACTCGAAAAAACAAATTGTACAAGAAAATAATCCGCACGTCAAACCCTAAGACTGGGGTGGCATGCCCCTCCTCTCTCCCTTCTTCCATACCACTCATAAATGTAATAGGGGCATACTACCAAAAGATGCCAAAAAAAGAGCACACAAAAAATTGTGGTCAATATCTCGAGTCGAATAGAGGAGGGATCATTCTTCCACACCCCTCGTAAATATAATAGGGGAACACAAAAAAAATTGTGATGAATGTAACTACAAGTAGATGAAATTAAATCTCAAGTCAAATAGAGGAGGGATCCTTCTTCCACACCTCACATTTTCTCATTCTTGTGCAAAAAAAAGAATAAAATTTTGAGTGTTGAAGGGAAAGTAGGATTAAGACTGTTTATACAAAGTATAAGTTTGAAAGAGAAAGTTATGAAAAATGTTTTTGTAAGAAATATCGAACTTATATTTTGTTATTCTAGGAGATGGGTAGCTTATGCATGAAAATGATAGAAGGTACTACTAATTAAGGGAGGATGAAAATGTTGTTTCCATTTTTTTTTTTGAATTATTTTGATATTTTAATTGCTTGAGGACAAACAAAGGCTCAAGTCTGTAATATTTTGATGCGTACTAATCTAGCACCCTTTTTCACAGCCTTTTAAGTCTTGTCACATAGAAATTCTTATTTTTATCCACTAAAAAGAAACAAATTACTATTTTCTTCCTTTTATCACAATTGAACTTGAATCTCACCAAAATCTATGCATTTCTTGCAGACTCAGAACACCAGACGATCGGCTCACATGTTCCATATGATTGGCTCACTTGTTCTAGATGATCAGCCCACCTACTCCAGACAATCAGTTGGCTCTATCCCTCAGCCACCAAGCCTCGTTCAACCACTCAGTCTAAACAACACGTCATTTGAATGTCAAACGATCATTTCAGACGTCAAAGTGAGAATTTTCCCACCCAACTGAGAAGGTGAAAGAGAACCACCACCTGGTACAATATGATTGTTGAGTATTACCGTGACTCCCACCCTAACCAGACTCCCAACTGATTGACTCACCTCACAACCAATTGGTTGGTAGTGTACGACCAATTCAAAAATGCAGCCGCCAGCCTCATTTTCCCACAACCCTAGTTGTAAAAAACCCCTCCTTCTCCTATAAAGGGAGGGGCACTTCCTCACTCACAAGATCATCTTTTTTACTAAGGATTTATGAGCAATCATTCTTATCTTCTTGTGTTTTATTCATCAATAAATATTAGTTATTTGCAAGCTAAGTGCCCCTTTTAATTATTGTTCTTTTACCTTGATTGGCTTTAGATCTAGCCTTCTTCTCATTCTTCTTCTTTTTCTGTTGTAGATCGGAGCAAGGAATTAAGAATCAGCCATTTAATAGTCTCTAGCCTAAAGAATTAATCCTTTGATAAGTCTAGACTATGGCTAGAACACTTTCTTCCTCCGTCTCCCTTTTCTCTACAAGGATGAGTGAGTAGTTTTCCTATTGAGGCAAGGGGAATAGCCCCTTAGCCATGGTTTGAATCAAATTAATCCTTAAGAACGACTTCTTTCAAATGGCTTTTGGTTTTAAGAACTAATGATATATAAGAGTAATTAATTGATTTGGTCATATGTTAATCCGGGTGGAAATGACCATTATAACGCCCGAGCCCACTGTCCAAGGCACTAGTAGAGTTTCAGGAATGACGAATGTCCCCATAGACCACCACTAGCCTTAACTGTGCACTTTGTCCTCACTCACGTGCATGCTAGGATCAACTTCCCGACATGTCACCCATCCTATTACTACTCCAAGTTGAGTACACTTAACTATGTAGTTCTTAGTGATGGGCTCCCGGAAAAGGAGGTGCACCTTGGTGATATGGGTAGTCCAATCATTCTTTTTAAGATCATATTATCCGAGGCCTCAAATCCTGGGATGTTACAATCTCCCCCACTTAGACTCTTGACGTCCTCGTCAAGGCTCTACTATAAGGCCTCATAATCTCTTCCCCATTTTAGTGCAGACCCACAATGGCCCATGGACACCCATCTCTCGATCATGGAATACCAGCGCAAGGGTGGCTACGTCAAGCATGGACAACCCTTTCCTACATGCCTGGACCACACAGCTCAAGATTGGCATGCCATGGCCGTGTGGGCCCCACCTAATGGAGGGGAATTGGCTCTGATACCATTATTAACGCCCGGGCCCACTTCCCAAGGCTCTAGTAGAGTTTCAGGAATGACGACTGTCCCCACAGACCACCACTAGCCTTAACTGTGCGCTTTGTCCTCACTCACATGCATGCTAGAATCAACTTCCTGATAGGTCACCCATCCTAGTACTACTCCAAGTTGAGTACGCTTAACTATGTAGTTCTTAGTGATGGGCTCCCGAAAAAGGAGGTGCACCTTGGTGATATGGGTAGTCCAATCATTCTTTTTAAGATCATATTATCCGAGGCCTCAAATCCTGGGATGTTACAACCATGGAAGCCCATATTTAGAACACTAAAACCATTCACATAGAGGTTTTGAAACGACCATGGATCTTTCTCTTTTGGGATGATGAACTAAGAAACATGAGCACCAAGACCAATGGGCTCATGTGGAGTTCATCTTTTGTGGATTTTAGTTAATTCACATGCCTTCATCAGATTTGTCTTTTAAAGGATTTAGTTATTTCTCGCCTAGTCATTTATTCATAATATCTTTTATTGTTCTAACAATCATCTCTCTTCCTTGTAATAGGGCAATTTTACTTCTTGTTAGCATAATTTTAATTCTTGCTTTTCCTTCTTGATCTAGCAACAATCACCAAAACACCAATCTGATTTTTACTTCATGTTCTAAAAATATAAAATACTAAAAAGAAATAAAAACAAAACAATTGGGTTTAGAGACTACTTTCTTAAAGACGTTGTCATGTGGGATCGACCCTTCTATACTAGCCTTAATTGGATAGTAAAAAAGGTTAAATTGTAGGATTAAAATCTTAGTGATTATAGTGCACTTCGATGCATTATCAGTACCTTCTCACAATCCAAGATTTCTACAAGGTTACTCGTCCACTGTCCCACTTTCCGAACACATGGATGATTCGACATCAATATGTCACTATATGATTAGTGTTTCACTTGATTAACTAGGACAATTTGTCATTTTCTATAAGGAAACTAAAGATAAATACTATGATTAATATGTACTACAATTATCTAAGTATAAAAAACCCTATAAACTATGTAATGTCTCATATCATGCAATGAAGTACCCATACATAACGCAGTTCCTAATTGTTTGTCATAACAAGGCCACACCTTTATAAAAGTTCAAAATTTACATGAAATGATATATTTATCATTATATTTCAGCAACAAAATATCATGGAAAAATTCATATACAACCTCCTTAATATGAGGGAGATTTGACTAGATCAAGAATATGCATAAAATGTGACCTTTCGGCATACAAATGTCATCTCTGAGAAATAGTTATATAACTCACAAAACTTATTCATTATAAAAGCTACAAAAATATTTTATTTACACTATATACTAACATAGAAATCTCAAGGAAGATTGGAGATTCGTATTTTCATCAACATGGTATCCTACAACCCACAAAAGTACCATATTTGGGTAAAAACATGCCTTCTTTTTGAAAATTCAGCATTATCGCTTTGTAAGAAATGATATTTTTTGTAATGGATCATCATTAAGCGACGAGGAAGATAATAGATTCGTAACTTACAATTGTGATACCAAAATAGTGCATAATGGTCATTCTTTTAAGAATTAAAAGTGTGTTTCTATAATGCTAGGGTGTAAGAACTCACAACCCTTTGTGATTCTTAATGTTCTTTATTAGTGTGGGGTATTCTTTATTTAAGAAGAAATTAGTTATTTGACAATCATCCTCTAACTTCTTAGAGTATGACTCCTTTTTGATTTAGACATCACCATGCCTTAATCACGAGCTCACTATGATACACTATCATAACCACTCACAAGGTTCCCAAACATTTGGTCTAAGTATTTCATTCATTGATCTCATCAAGAATTAACACTTTACCAAATTCGTACTTCATCTATGATATTCTTGAACACTTCAAGATATTCATATTGGTATTTCTCTAAACACCGCTTGAAGTATTAGCATTTGCTCCAATAAGTATGTAAATACATCTCATGTATTATACCTAATAGGATAATCATTCTCCCACTACCTTAATGAAAATTGATTAATCATGTCTAAGAGATTCATGTCTCATACTTGTTCTCTAACCAAAAGAGTCTAGACTTATCCATCATATGGAAACTAGAAATGAATTTCTCATGATTTATGCTAATTTGATAGTTTGAGTTATCAATAACTTTCAGGTATCATTTTATCTTATACATACCAAGTATCACAAGATAAACAAGGAATTGCCACAAAGATTGAAACATCAACTTTATTAATTGCTATCATTGCAAAAATAATGTGTTTCTATCCATTGGCAAATATGAAATAGCAGTTCATAACTCTATTACATCCCTTCAAGGCTGAAAATAAACTAAAGTATTCCTATCTATGGCGGAAACACTTGCCCCATTTATTGAGTTCTTTACACATTATATCTTGATATCATATACCTCAAAAAGTGTTACAATTTTATTTCATGACACCTTCAGGTGGAGACGTCTGTCGCCTCCTTCTTCTTTAGTTCTTCCAGATAGAGTGGACAATTCCTTTTCCAATGTCCTGGCTTTTGACAATGGTGGCTCATGCCTCCCTTGGCCTTGAGAGTTGGAGATGACTTAGGTTGCTGGCTAGCATCAAAACCTTTCTTATCCTTGCCTTTGCCCTTGCACTTGGACTTGCCTTTCTGGTCACTGATCATCATCACATACTTAGGCTTTTCCTTCTTCATTTGTGTCTTGCCTATCCTCAACATGCCCAAAAAATCTGTCAACGTCTTGTCAAAGTTGTTCATGTTGTAGTTCATCACAAACTTACTATATGATTCTGGCAACAATTGCAGTATCACGTCAGTAGCCAACTCTCGACTCAGGGGAAATCCCAGTCTCGTCAGGTTCTACACATACCCAATCATCTTGAGCGTGTGAGGACCAACTGGATCTCCTTCTATCATGACACACTTGAACATCGCCCTGGAGACATCATATCTCTCTTGCTGTGCTTGATCTTCATACATGTTCTTGAGATGCTGAATCATCTCAATGACACCCATGTTCTCATGTTGTCTCTGCAACTCGTGGTTCATGGAGCACAACATCAAGCACTTTGCATCAATGGCATCATCAGAGTGCTTCTTATAAGCATCCCTTTCTACCTTTGGTGCAGTAGGAGCAGATTCCTCTAGAACTGGAGTATCTAGGACATAGAGCTTTCACTCTTGAGTGAGAACAATTCTCAATATCCTAAACCAGTCGTGGAAGTTAGTCCCATTCAGCTTCTCCTTTTCAAGGACCGATCGTAACAAAAAGTGATTGTTGTTTGTTGTCATTTGCACTACAAAAGGAAATATATGTAGTTTAGTCCAAAACTCAATTTTGACTTATTTGATTGATTTGAAAGTTTAATGATATAATTAGTACTTTAATTAATTATCGCTCCCACTATTTTTGTTCAAATTGATAGCCCTCACCATCAATTCAAAAGATTGTAGTGAAAAACCTTCTAGTGGGTCAAGATCCTAAAATCCTCTGAGTCATGGACCAGCTAGGGCTGTCACCCACAACTTAGATCTTCCAGGTAGGCAACTTTTGCCAATTGCATCATATGCAACTATTGAAAGATGTCATATGCAACTCCTTTCCATGATCACCTCCATGCCTCAAGGTGCTAGATCCTATCTAGGTCACCTTGTTAAGTTTGACCCAAAGCCAACATGATGAATATGCACCCTGCTAGGGCAGACCCACATATCCATCCTTCACGCTTCCAAGAGATAGATGGTGCACCACGCTAGGGCATGCCCACACTTGGCCGATCAAGCTTTTCACATGTGTCGCATTTGGAAGGCATCTAAAACTTTAATATTTAATGAGGGATTTGGTTTTATAGGTACATATACATATCCAATCATCCCAATATATAGTACATATCATATACATGCTATATCCCACAGAAAACATGAAAAAATGATAAAAGTGATGATTATGGCCATCCTAATGTGATTCCTCGAGCCAAGAGGAATCACGATCATCTAGGTCTACATCACATGCAACCTGTCCATGATGAAGTGTTGTAGCCATCCGAGTTGATCAACTCATCACACGAATGACCTGCTCATCCTGGCCGGTCGTTTGGGTGCCACCAGTCAATCGGTTGGCTCCTCCAACCGATCAGTTCGCCTGGTCATCGTGCATCTCCTCAGGTCGCCACCCGCTCATCTCGCTCCTTGATCTGGTCGTCTGGATCACCAACTGATCGGTTCACGCCTTGAATCGATTGTCTCATTCATCGTCATATGTCCTCTGTTCTTTGACATAACAAGAAATAAAAATCTATCCTATTTTACATTTGAAAAAGGAAACCCCGAGTTACATTCAGGGGGAGAAAAGGTAGGAAAGAAATCTCGAGTTACATCAGAAATAAGGAGGTAGGGAATCGGTGCGCAGACCGAGATGCAAGAAACCACATTCAACCAAGCACACAAACATAGGGTTTATTGGCCATAACCATGTTTTACATCCACCACAAAACTCGTTTAAGGGCAACGCGTATCGAGTGCATTCATATTACATAGCATATATGTATCTTGGGTTTTGTGGATTTAGGATTGGACATGCATAAAGCCAATTTTATTCGCATCGTATGCAATAAATAAAGGCAACAAACCAAAATTGATCACATCGATAATCCTAAAGTATAGAGTAGTTGATGTGGCTCTGATACCACTGTTGAGTTTTAGGGGAGACAGAGAAGGCAGCGGAAATAAAAAAAAATCTTCTCCTAAACCTAGAATAAAGGAATCGCGTCAACATCTATACAATAGGAAGGATGGTTTGTAGAGGCATACCTTGTCCCAAGGCTTGCTCAGTGACGATACCTCGCGGCTTGTGCGGTCTTCACTTCCGGTCTTGGACGGTGTCTGTGTAGCTCTTAGTCTCACCAGGACTATCAGGATTGACATCTGTTGATGCAATGATTTTGAGTCGCTTTTATAGACTTGTTTTACATGTGTTTTATGTGTTTATAGGTCACTTTTTTGGTTAGTATCACATGATTCATTCGATGTAGTCTATAATCTCGTTTTGTATCAAATCTCTCATATTTTATCTTTTTGATTATAAATAATCATGTTGACATGTTTTAGCATAGCTGATTTGGCTTTATCTTGAAATTTTAGGAAAAACGAGTATACACATCTGTCGATACCATCGACCTGTGTCGATAGTATCGACACAGTCACAGGGAGACAGCCGTGAGGAGCTAAGCAGAATCGATACCATCGACTGGGAAGTCGATAGTAGCGAGATACCTACAGTGAGACAACAATCAGCCGGTCGATATTATCGACACAAAAGTCGATACAATCGACATCGCACAGCTTCAACGTCGGAAGGGTGACAAAACCGACGCCTAAAAGAGGTCGATACCATCGACCCGCGTCGATGGTATTGAGTCTGCATCAGGAGGAACGTCAGAGAAGTGAAGAGAACTTGTCGATACGATGACGGGTCGATACCATCGACCCGCGTCGATGGTATCGACACTTTCAGGATATTTTTTGTCTCAGATCGATCTTGGTTGGATGGTGGTGATCTTTTGGCAACCAAAAGTGGTCCATATACCTAATGACAGCGGCCCTAAGCAGATTATCATGTCATTAGCCGCTGCACAAGTCCCGAGGAGGTGTGGAGAAGAGAACAGAGTCCAGAATCATGCCCTGCTCGTTCCGAGAGCCGCAGAAGATGAATTCCACCGCCGGGAGGCTGTAGATCACGTACTCTATATCAAGGAACGATTGGATCTCCTCTGTTTAGGGGTTTACATCACTCTCATTCACGTTTCTCCATGTTTTCCCCTTCCTCCATCATGTCTTTCATTGAGATGAACATGCGGGGCTAATCCCCTTTGTCTTTAGGACCGGGAGTAGCCCGAGTAATCGTTGTCTGACATTTTTATCATAGTAATTCATATTTTATCTCTTAAATCCATGGTATGATTTTGTTTTCTCCATTATATCATTATGATTGATCACCTTAATAATAATCCAATGCCTTTAATTGCTTTGAAAGAAGAATTAATGGATGAAAAGAGACGAAATTCACGTTAATTAATAAATCCCTTGAACAAGGTGATGTATGGTTAATGGTGGAAACCCAGAGTTTGGTCTTCATGCACCTAGTTTAGGGTATAGGTTACTACAACCGTGGAAACAACCTAGATTTAGGCAGTGAGTTGTATCACGATAGTGAACAATTCTGACTACAGGCCACTACCCGGAATGAGAGACGAATTTGATTAACTATATAGAAATAAATATAATGAGAACCTGCGGTGAAACCTCAATCCTAAAGATTCCCATCTAAATTGATTAAACTCAACATTTAATCGATTTCTTTGTTTTCTTTTATTTTTCAATCAACTCTCAAAACTTTTTAATCGGTCTAGCTGATCGCGAGTAGTTAGTACGTAGTCTATTGATAGTTCAATGTCCCTGTGTTCGACTCGGGCCTCAGAAAGGCCTATATTACTCTAACGCGTGCACCTGCATTATACGCACGGTAAATCGTGTCAAGTTTTTGGCACCATTGCCGGGACACGACAACTGTCGACACTACGAGTGCTACAAGCGGCCACTCGAGACCACATTTTATTTTATTATTATTTTTTTTTTAAATTCATCACTTATCTTTCATATTTAGCAATCGTCTAGCACTGTACTGAATCAGATTTATTACCTTGTAGGTACTAGTGCATGGTGAGGACACGTAGCACAGACTACACACTTCCATCACAAGAGGTTCCACTATTAGGATCAGACGATGAAGAGAACAATATTCACGATCAACCTGAGGGCATAGATTCAGATTCTGAACCAGAAGCCATGGCGGAAGAAAAGACAATATGGGAGAAGATAAAGGCTTCGTCCTCATCAGCATCAAAGGGGTCGATAAAAAATAGGCATTCAACATTCCAACCTATAAGATTGATCCGACACTGATAAACTTGGTCAAGTTTCAAGCATTCCATGGGCTGAAGAATGAAGACCTTGTTGCACACATCAACACTTTCATGGAAAATTGCGATATGATCAAGATAGATAGGTTTCCACAGGAGACATTGTATCTGAAGTTGTTTCCTAGCTCTCTTACAGGTAATGCATGTGAATGGCTGCATAACCTAGATGATGAGACCGTTGAAACGTGGGATCAAATGATCGAGGTTTTGTTCGAGAGATTTATTCCACCGGAGAAAACCAATGACTTAGTACGGAAAATCCACAGTTTCTGTCAAAGGGCTGGCGAGACATATTCTGAGACATGGGAGCACTTCCAAATAATGCTGCGAAAGTGTCCACATCACGAGCTAGATAAGGAAAAACAAGTGAAGATCTTCTACTTTGCTTTGAATGAGCACGACCAGAGCAATCTAGACTCAGCAGGTTTCAGTTTCTTCTTGAATAACACTGGCACTAGGTGTTGGGAAATACTAAAGAACATGGCTAGAAAGCAATCATGGGGCGTCTGGTTTCTTCTTGAATAACACTGGAACTAGGTGTTGGGAAATACTAAAGAACATGGCTAGAAAGTAATCATGGGATGACAGAGACACACCAGAGCAGGTCCGAGTCGCAGGTGAGTCAAAGGCCATCAAAGAGTTGAATGAGAAGATGGACTTATTGGCCAAGAAATTGCTAGCAAAGGAAGATGGAGAATCTGATGATGAGGCGCAAGTGAAATTTATGCGCCAGCAATAGGGGTACATAAACAATGATTATTCTTAGAGGAAAGATAAAACAATTTCATGGAAGGACCCAAACAATTTCATGCAGGACCTCGATGCCAAACCACAACCGTCAGTAGAGGACAAGAGCAATGAATTGCTCAATCAAGTAATCAAGCAGAATCAAGAACTAATGAGCACGTTTGGCCAGCAGATCAAGCAACAAGGAGAATTTATGAATCAATTTGGGCAAACTTTACAAAGTCATGGAGCTCAGATGAGGTCACTCGAGACATCTCTAACGCAGATGGCAGCAGAGATTTCAAGCTTGAAGAAGCCAACGCAACAAGGTTTTCTCAGAAATACAAACATTCTAGGAGGGAATCAGCAAGACAAGGCAATACTGTTGCGGAGTGGAAAGAAGATTTTAAACCCCAAGGCCGATGAACCGAGCACACCCCAGCCAGAAACCACAGGTGAGGCCATAGAGGAGGTTACAATCATAGAGACAATCGAGGATGCGGTAGAGGAAGCCACACCAGAACCCATTATAGAGGAAGAAACTCAAAAGAGGACACCATATGTGCCGCCACATCAGAGGGCACAAACTGTCCCAATGTCGTATCCAAACAGTTTGAAGGCTAAGAAAGTGGACGCTCAGTTCAAGAAGTTCCTAGATAGCTTTAGGAAACTTTCTATCAACATTCCGCTGTTAGAAGCAATAGAGCAGATACCCTCCTTTGGAAAGTTTCTAAAAGATATAATTACAAAGAAGAGGTAGATTATTGATACTGAAGTGGTGGTTCTTAAGGAGCAAGTGAGCACCTTCATTTTGGGCACATTGCCACCAAAAAGGCAAGATCTGGGCTGCTTCAATATTTCATGTTACATCGGTAAGGTGAAATTCAGAGAAGCATTGTGTGACTCCGGGGCAAGTATTAATTTGATGCCTCTTTCTACTTTTAAGAAGTTGGGACTGAAAGAATTGAGACATAGCAACATGACGATTTAGTTAGCAGATAATTATGTGGTAAAGCCGTATGGAATTTGTGAAGATGTACTTGTTAAAGTTGACAGGTTTGTGTTTCCAGCAGATTTTGTGGTAATGGAAATGCAAGATGACCAAGGGAACGAGCTACTCCTTGGAAGACCCTTCCAAGCTACGACAGATATGATACTCGAAATGGGAAGAGGCCGTATGACATTGGGAATCAGAGATGACCGATTTGAAATGGTTATTCCCATGAGTACAACACAATCAAAGGCAAAGGAGTAGTGTCGCATGGTGAAACATTTTGATCAGAACATTTCTCTTTGCCTAGGGAAGCCATTTCTAGATATGGCTCATGTAATGACCAAGGTAGATAAAGGGACATTGGCTGTAGATATTATGGAACCGACCAAAGTTGTTTCTCTTTGCAGAGCTGTGGGTTTTCCAAATGGTGAAGAGGAGGAAATTCCTCTTTCTACTGAAGATGATGCAATAGCAAATTTTGTCCTTGAAGCATATCCAGAACTGCCACTTGAAGCTTGCCTTGTCAACATAATGCATGACTGGATGAGAAGCAAGTCGTTACAAGAATGTGTCAAGATGCTTCAAGTGCTTCCGTGCTATTATGCCAAGTATTATGAAGATCTTGGGCCACTCCCACCACCACTGCAATCATCATTGATCAATCCACCTGAGTTAAAACTGAAGCCACTGCCTCCACATTTGAAGTATGCATTCTTAGCCGATGGTGAAAGACTACCGTTGATTATTTCGGCATATCTTAGTGCCTATGAAGAAGAGAAATTGATGATCGTGCTGAAGAACCACCGTGGCGCATTCGGGTGGTCAGTTACTGATATCAAGGGGATTTCCCCTACACTTTGCCATCACAAGATCCGGCTCGGGGAAGGAGCCAAACCTCTAATCCAACCAAAACGTAGACTCAATCCAAGCATGATGGAGGTTGTCAAGAAGGAGGTGATCAAGCTCCTTTCTGCAGGCATCATTAACGCTATCTCCGATTCGACGTGGGTAAGACCCACACAGGTAGTCCCTAAAAAGGGGGGGAATTACTATCACTCACAACTTGTTAAATGAGCCGGTCACGACCCGATTGGTAACCGGGTGGTGTGTGTGCATTGACTACCATCGATTGAACTCCTCTACGTTAAAAGATCATTTTCCTCTTCCTTTCATCGATCAAATCTTAGAGAGACTAGCTGGTCGATCTCATTTTTGATTTTTAGATGGCTACTCCAGCTACAATCAGATCTCTATTGATCCTAAGGACCAAGAAAAGTCTACCTTCACTTGTCCTTACGGAACATTCACATATCACCGTATGCCTTTTGGCCTGTGTAACGCACCAGCTACTTTTCAGCGCTGCATGCTCGCTATTTTTTCTGATATGGTTGAGCGCTATCTAGAGGTTTTCATGGACAATTTTTCCATCTATGGTTCATCATTTGATGAGTGCTTATATAATTTGGATAAAGTTTTACAAAGATGTGAGGATACACATTTAGTTCTCAACTGGGAAAAGTGTCATATGATGGTTAGTGAAGGAATTTTGCTTGGACACAAGGTGTCTAGCAAGGGGCTGGAGGTGGATCCAATCAAGATTGAGGTTATTTTGAAATTACCCCCACCTAATTTGGTAAAGGGGGTAAGAATTTTTCTCGGTCATGTAGGATTTTATCGCCGCTTTATCAAAGATTTCTCGAAAATTGCTAAACCATTGTCTGAACTGCTAGAGAAAGATGTGATGTTTGATTTCAATGAAAAATGCTTTCATGCTTTTAATGTATTGAAGGAAAAGTTAATTTCTGTACCAGTTGTTCAAATTCCGGATTGGACAAAGCCTTTCGAGCTCATGTGTGACGCTTTGGATTTTGCAGTAGGGGCTGTTCTTGGGTAGCGTTTCGAGAACAAACCCGTGGTAATTTTCTATGCATCCAAGACTTTAAATGAGGCACAACTTAACTACACCACAACTAAAAAAGAACTTCTCGCTGTCGTTTTTCATTCAAAAAATTTCGGCAATATTTGGTAGGGTCAAAAGTTGTGGTATGGACGGACCACACCGCCATAAAATACTTGATGGAAAAGAAAGATGCCAAACCTAGATTGATTAGATGGATCTTATTGTTACAAGAATTTTACATTGAAATCAAGGATAAGGCGGGAATTGAGAATGTGGTTGTGGACCACTTGTCTAGGTTAGAACGGGTAGATGAAAAGGATATTAATATACCCATTACCGAGACATTCCCTGATGAGCAAATCCTTTCTGTAAAATCGAAGGATCCATGGTTTTCATACATTGTTAATTATCTTGCCTGTAAAATAATCCCAGATGATTGGACTTATCAAGAGAAAAACAAAATTTTCCATTCTTTGAGATATTATTTCTGGGATGATCCCATCTTGTTGAAGCAATGTAGGGACGGCGTTCTGTGCAGGTGTGTATCAGAGATGGAATATGACAGTGTACTTAGTCATTGTCACACACTACCAACTGGTGGCCATCATGTGAGTTCAAGAACGGCCCAAGGTGCTAGAGAGTGGTCTTTATTGGCCTACACTCTTCTGGCACGCTTACGACTATGTGCAAAGATGTGATTCCTATCAAAGGGCAGGTAATATTTCCAAGCGGAAAGAGATGCCCCTCAACCTGTTTCAAGAAGTTGAGGTATTTGATTTGTGGGGCATCAATTTTATGGGACCATTTGTGTCGTAAAATTCTAATTTATACATTTTACTTGCTGTTGATTATGTATCGAAGTGGGTAGAAGCAATACCCACAAGGACTAATGACACTGTTGTAGTGTGCTACTTTGTAAAAGATCACATTTTCTGCAGATTCGGTGTGCCAAGGATGATTATTAGCGATGGAGGCACCCATTTCAAGAATCAAAAGTTTGCTGCATTATTGATAAATTATGGGGTGAAATACAATGTTGGTACCCTGTATCACCCGCAAACGCAAGGGTAGGTCGAGGTGTCAAATAGAGAAATCAAGAAAATTTTGGAGCACACCATGGCTTCGAAAAGAAAGAATTGGAGTACTTTGCTACCAGATGCATTATGGGCATATAGGATCGCATATAAGACACCTATAGGCACTACACCTTTTAGGTTGGTTTATGGGCGGGCCTGCCATTTACCGGTAGAGCTGGAACACAAAGCGCACTGGGCGCTAAGGAAGCATAATTTGACTTATGATGAGGCAGGGAAGAAGCGAATGCTAGAGATCAATGAGCTAGATGAGCTACGGATGAATTCTTATGAGAATTCGAGGATTTACAAAGAGAGAACAAAACTAATTCACGATTGGCACATTCAAGTGCGTGTTTTCAAAAAAGGAGATCATGTGTTATTCTTCAACTCGAGGTTGAAGCTACATCCTGGGAAATTGAAATCCCGGTGGAGTGGACCTTTTGTTGTGGAAGAAGTACGACCGCATGGAGCCATCATGGTGAGTGATGGAGAGACGATGTTTCTAGTTAATGGTCACTGGTTGAAGCTGTACTTTGGCGAGGACTACACGAGGAAAGTGCATGAGGTTAAACTCATAGCACTTAAGGATGAATGATGAGCTTGATTTTGTCTAGCCTAAGACGTTAAAGAAGGGCGCTTGTTGGGAGGCAACCCAACCATTGGTAGTTCTTTCATTTTCTTTCGCATTTACAAGTTAGTTTTGTTTAATTTCGTTTTTAGTGTAAAAATGATACCTTAATCATTTGTTCAGTGTGCAGTACTGAGAGAGAGTCGATACCATCGACAACAGGGTCAATGGTAGCGACATGGGTACAGGGAATCGACTACAGAAAATTTTCTTAGTCAATACCATCGACGGCCTCGTCGATGGTATCGACATACCATCAACGACATTGAAGAAAAAGATAGCTCCATGTCGATAGTATCGACTTCGAAGTCAATACTCGGGAGATCCCTGAAGATTTACAAAATATTTCATCTCAGTGATCTCGATACCATCGACGGTCTTATCGATGGTATCGACATGACAACAACAAAGAAGTGGCGCCCAGGCCTCGCGAGGGTATTCAAACCGTACAGAGTCAATATCATCGACACCAGTCGATAGTATCGACGTGACACATCACCGATCCGCGAGAAGAATTCAACGGTGGCCGCCAAATCAAGGAAGTCGATCTGTGGGATGGGTCGATACCATTGACCCGTGTCGATAGTATCGATGTGTCATCGATCTGAGCCCCCACATCAATCAATGGAAAACCGTCGATACTAGTGAAGACACAGAGTGCACTACAGGTGTCGATACCATCGACACCCCCGTCGATGGTATCGACGGAGCGACAACAACGACAAAATTAGTTATAAAATGAAGGTCTATTTCTCAATTTTCTTCACACCTTCAGAGCTTCTTCCTTCCACTTGTGCTTTGAGCATTGTTGGGTGACCGGAGGCCTTCATCGAGCATACAAGGATCCAGATATCTTCACCGAGCTCTGCACTGAGTGGAGATCGTCTTCTCTGACCTTCACTGAGCTCTATTTCTTATTCCCCTCTCTCTCTGTGACAATGGTGCGTACGGAAGGAGCTTCTTCTTCAAGGGCGGCCCCGATGGTGATCGCGACATTTGTTCCTCCACCACCCGGCTCCATTCTTCATCTGAGGATTGTTCATCCTTCGGCGGAAGTACGGAAGATATACGAGGAGTTTCTCAAGCAGAAAATTGAGCCAACCCGATATGTTGATCGAACCATGGTCCACGACCTCAGGTTCAAAGCCAACCTCACCTACGTCCTGTAGGGGCAAGCACAACATATGGGCAGGAGGTCTGACGAGGTCCCGTACCACGCTGACGGCCTCCCCTTTTTCGGCGAGTGGCCGACATACAAGGAACTTGTGGCGGAGTTTATGGCATCACTGGATATATGTGTAGTGCCTAACGACCTCATCGCCCACGATCGGGAATGGATCAAGGGCCGCGTGTCTTTCTAGCTCTACAACAACAATTACAATCTCACCCTCCAGCAGTTCAATGCAATTTACAACTGGTACCATTCTTCGAATCAGCATAGGAGTTCGGACAACCAGATAGATTATGATGAGATCTTCGCCTAGCTGGTGACCGTGCCCCCAGGCAAGTCCGTCAGCTATCATAATACAGCCATAGCTGATTTTGAGCATCCATTTGTGTGGATTTTACATCACATGTTGTGTACTACCCTGTTTGCTCGAGAAGATCTTTCTCTCAGTAAGTTTCAGGAGACAGACTTGTTTTTTCTGTATAAGCTGTTGAAATGGGAAGATCTCAATTGGGGCGCATTTTTCTTGACGTGTGTGCTGGCCGTGCAGAGGAGTATAAGAAAGGATCCTATCCATTGGGGGGGGGGTTATCACACCGCTTGCTCTGTACCTTGGGTTGGATTTTTCACAACTCACTCCACTGTACAACAGGAATAAAGTCAACCTGCATCATCTACACCACTCAAATCTTCTTATGCTATGTGATGGTGTTGCCTATGTATAGTGCCATGTCAACCAGGAGTACCAAGAGTGTGCGCTTCCCGATCCTATCTTCAACATCCAGGGAGCTCAGCACTTTCGGTGGCCCATCATCACCATAGACGACTCCGACGAAGAAGATGACGGTAATGACAATGACAATGACGACGATGACGAGCAAGAAGAGGAAGAGGAGGCTTTCACTCTTCGTTCATGAGTGGCACCACGGAAGTGTCCATGCTTCCACCTGGGTGCATCATCATCTTCGCAGCCTCTGCCACCTCAACCCTCTCAACAAGGAGAGGATGTCTACTCCATGCAGGGGATGTACTCAATGCTGCAGGAGATTCAGCAGACCCAACAGCAACACACTGCTTCTTTCACCGGTATTCAGGAGACTACAAACCAACTATTCCTAAATCAGCAGGTCATCTATGAGAACGAGTGCCTCCTCCTCGCCAACCAAGAGAATATTCATGACAGGTTGCATAGGATGGAGATGCAACAACAACCATTCTACGATCATTACTGGAGCTAGAATTTCTTTGGGGGATACCCGCAACCTCCGCCCATGCCCCCGTATGATCCAAATTTCCAGGGGCAGTATCCAGCATGGGATCCCACTGCCCCGTAGTACCCGCCACCACCTGAGCAATGATTGGTATCACTGTTCCACCTTTTAAGATTGTTTTTGACTATGGGGCCATAATCGAATTCAAGCTTGGGGGGTTTCTATATTTTTTATCTTAATTTCTAGTTTTTATCATTTATTGCCTTTTCTTTTATTCTAGAAATTTTCTTAGTTTTTAGGATACACATTCTATCTAGTGTAATCGTGGATGTCTAATTTAATGTGTCATCTCTTTGTCTATCACATGGGAGTCAGGGGTCAATTTGAAAATTTTTAATGAATTTGCAAGCTTTCTTTGTTTGAATTTGAGCATATGACTTATGAAAATAATTGGGTTTGTCAAATTAAGAACATAAAATCACAAATGTACATGCCTATGATTCAAGAAAAGTGGACGGAATTAGATGTTGAGCCTGAACTGATCAAATGGTAATGAGATTTTAATCTGAAATAAGAGAGAGAAACCTCTTGATTTTACACATGTCAGTAAGGAGGGACATATAATATCTTCCAATGGTTCTGTGAATTAATCTTGTGATCTATCCACTTCATCTCATCTACACTCCACCATAAGAATTGGGAGCACTATAAGTATTGTCATCTTTTAGTTGCATGACACGGAGTTAAGATTGCATTGTAGTTAGTGTTTACTTTTGTTGCATTGAAAAAAAAGGAAAAAAATGTTGCATTATAATCCTACATTCACAAATTGTAGAGTGCATGTCAATGTCATTTTATTTGCCTTTTGCATAACCCGAATCATCTTGTACAATGATGTGATTTGCCTCTTCTGAAAATAAAGGACTTATTTCATACTCTCTGAAAAAAAATAGATATGTGAATAAGCCCAAGAGAAAGATATTGAAAATTTCATCATGTTCTATTAAGCAAGATAAGGGCTTGAAAAAAAAAAGCATGAACATCAGAGGGAGAAAGGAATTTGTTCATATGCAGAATAAGAAGAATAAGCACATGTGTAGTTTTGTAGATATTTTGTCTCTCGTTGGGATAGAATGATATTGCATGCATCATTCCACCTAAAATGTAGCATTAGGACATTTTTACATGTAGTTTGCATCATGATAGGTCATTAACTTTTGTGTGCATGATTGATTGTTATGTGCTTCCATTTCTTCCACAGCCACCTATTCCATCCACCCGTTGCTCTAATTGGTAGGCCACCCGTGATTATCTACTCATTCATTAAATCAGGAGATCTGCTTCCATTTAGATGGTAGTTAGGAAACGAGCAACGTAGATAGAAGATCACAAAGATGCACAAAGCCTAAACCAGAGGATTTTATTATATTAACTGCCTTATTTGATAGTGTTCATCAATGTTGGGATGGATATCTCTTATGGGTGATCATTGTCGCCTAGATGGTAATTATCATTCTGTGGTCAGTAAGGGTCGGTATGTGAATGTCTGGCGGGGATCATATGGCAATGTCTATTGTGATAGTATGTTCTTTAGTTGACCCTTGCAATTTTATTCTATAGTTTTTCTTCTCGAGGATGACCAATGTTTAAGCTTAGGGGAGTTTGATGCGACGATTTTGAGTCGCTTTTATAGACTTGTTTTACATGTGTTTTATGTGTTTATTGGTCACTTTTGTAGTTAGTATCGCATGATTCATTCGATGTAGTCTATAATATCATTTTGAATCAAATCTCTCATATTTATCTTTTTTATTATAAATAATCATGTTGACATGTTTTATCATAGTAGATTTGGCTTTATCTTGAAATTTTAGGAAAAATGAGTATACACATATGTCGATACGATCGACCTGTGTCGATGGCATCGACAAAGTCACAGGGAGACAGCCGCAAGGAGCTAAGTAGAGTCGATACCATCGACTGGGAAGTCAATGGTAGCGAGATACCTACAGCGAGCCAACAATCAGTCGGTCGATACTATCGACACAAAAGTCGATACTATCGACATTGCACAACTTCATCGTCGAAAGGGTGACAAAATTGATGCCTAAAAGAGCTCGATACCATCGACCCGCGTCGATGGTATCGAGTCTACATCAGGTAGAACGTCAGAGAAGTGAAGAGAACTTGCCGATACCATGACGGGTCGATACCATCACCCACGTCGATGGTATCGACACTGTCAGGATATGTTTTGTCTCAGATCGATCTTGATCGGACGGTGGTGATCTTTTGGTGACCAAAAGTGGTCCATATACCTAATGACAGTGGCCCTAAGCAGATTATCACGTCATTAGCCATTGCACAAGTCCCGAGGAGGCGTGGAGAAGAGAATGGAGTCCAGAATCACGCCTCGCTCGTTCCGAGAGCCGCAGAAGATGAATTCCACTGCCGGGAGGCTGTAGATCGCATACTCTACGTCAAAGAACGATTGGATCTCCTCCGTTCAGGGGTTTACATCACTCTCATTCATGTTTCTCCATGTTTTCCCCTTCCTCCATCATGTCTTTCATTGAGATGAACATGTGGGGCTAATCCCCTTTGGCTTTAGGACCGGGAGTAGCCCAGGTAATCGTTGTATGACGTTTTTATCATAGTAATTCATATTTTGTCTCTTAAATTCGTGGTATGATTTCATTTTATCCATTATATCATTATGATTGATCACCTTAATGATAATCCAATGCCTTTAATTGCTTTGAAAGAAGAACTAACGGCTGAAAAGAGACGAAATTCACATTAATTAATAAATCCCTTGAACAAGGTGATGTACGGTTAATGGTGGAAGCCCATAGTTTGGTCTTAATGCACCTAGTTTAGGGTATAGGTTACTACGAACGTGGAAGCGACCTAGATTTAGGTAGTGAGTTGTATCATGACAATGAACAATTCTGACTACAGGCCACTACCTGGAATGAGAGACGAATTTGATTAACTATATAGAAATAAATACAATGAGAACCTGCGGTGAAACCACAATCCTAAAGATTCCCATCTAAATTGATTAAAGTCAACATTTAATCGATTACTTTGTTTTATTTTATTGTTCTTTTATTTTTCAATCAACTCTCAAAACATTTTAATCGGTCTAGCTGATCGCAAGTAGTTAGTAAGTAGTCTACCGATAGTTCAGTGTCCCTATATTCAACTTGGGCCCCACAAAGGCCTATATTACTCTGACGTGTGCACTTGCGTTATACACACGGTAAAATCATGTCAGATGTCCTCCGAGCGGCAGAAGTCTCCCGCCTATGAAGTAGTCCACACGGACCACCTGGAACTCCGATCTCCTTATCCCACAAGGAATTGGAAGGATTCGCACCCTCCTATCAGCGTACTAGTCACCAACACACTCTCCTACAACCAATTGCTTTTCTGCAGTTGTCTTTCCCTTTCTGTGCCTCCCTTATCGGGTAGCACTTGCTCGAGCTCTCTCAGTTTCCAAAACCAGAGAGAATGACAACTTTGCAGAGCAAGTGGTGTTTTGAGTTGTTTTTGTTGAGAATCCCCCAACACCCCTATATATAGGAGGGTCATGGGACATGGTTCTCTACCCCGGGCAATGCGGGATTAAATAGGAGTGGAAGGGTTTGAGATTTTCCACAAAACAACCAACCTATGCCAGCTGAACCGACCGTTGAGCCGATCTTCTAGGGCTCAAAGTCGATCGGCTGGTGCTCTGATCCGATCGGTTTGTGGTCCTGATCCAACTCAAATTGACTTTCATATTTGTTTCCAATTAATCAAATATTAATCCTTGTCCAAATCAAATTTGTACAAGTGAAACAAATTGTATTTGCAAAATATTCCTTTGACTTTCTAAACGATCTCGATTGGTCACATGAGTCGACTGGTTCAACAATTGAACCGATATATTCATGACACATCAGCCGATCATCTCACTAGTTGAGCTGATCGGTTCACCAAACTGAGTCGATCGGTTCATCCCATGAGCCGATCAGTTGGGGCAACAAACTGTGCAAAATCAGTCAATTGCAGTTCCAATCAATCTGATACTCTAATCAATCGGTCCAACACCTTGAACACTATGATATTGAGCTATCAATTGATTGGGTGTTTAATTGAACTACTAAATTCCTTTAGTAATCAATCTAAACATCATTTGTGTATAAACTCCTCTTCCAGGTTAAGTCATATGTGTGTGACCCTGCAGGTCCATTCCACATTGGCAGTGAAAGTCCATAACACTTATGACTTCACAAGCAAAGAGCAGTGCCTATTCGCACATCAATGCTACCCAAGTGAAAAGGAAATTTGGAGAATAACTTTCAATCCTACAATCCATGAATGGTGTTATAGCGAGTGTATAATTCCTTTGTCACTGATATCCCGAATGAACTCAAGGCATGGAACAGTCATCCTTTCAACGTTCGTTCACTTTCTTAATCTCAGAGTAGATTAGAGACGATATGTATGGCATCAATATCACATACTGATTCACACATGTGTGCACACCTATCTCAATCCTACTCATCAAGTAGCCATGAATATCAAACTCCCTTAGGAGGGTCAAATCTCATATCTATCACTCACCCCTTAAAAGCCCCATGTGTCAAAGCCACCCAATCATCACCTTTATAACAACCCATGTTTCAGGATTGTGTTTGATGATGTCAAAGTGTACCCAACGACATGTGTTGAGTGTAGTGATTTCAGGTCAAAGAATCAAACTCACCACCATCACTGTGAGAACTGACTGTGACTACCATGTCATGGTTCCATGTGTCAAACTCACGGTGGGTCTGTCCGGTAAACTTGTTCTCTAACAAGTACCTATGTGTTTGGTTTGATATCTCCATATCATGACTAATGAGATTCTGTCATCAACCAACACCACAATATAGTCTTGTGTGTCATTGTTGTCTATCTACCTTCCACAATGACATCCGACTAGGGACATATTAAGAATGTACAAACTCTGAGCATATGTATGATCTCATCGTTCAGGTCCTCAACCTGAAAGCATAAGTCATTGAGTATTGTCATTCTCTAGACATTCAATTTGTTCTATCACTATCTCATATGACTGAACCAGAAAGAATTGGAAGCTTTCCTTTGATGTTTATCAAATCAATCTTAATGTATCCTACCAATCATCCCATGATTGGCTCTCAGGGCATACATACCAACAGACTCCCACTTGCACTGCGAGCCAATCACCCTTGAATCATATTCATAGTGATCTTCAAACATATCCCACATGTTAATGTGCTCTAGTGCTAACATAGTGAGTTATGGAAACACTTTGCCAAAGTCGGTATTAACTTCATGTCTCTCATCTCTTCATTGTACGTCACACATATGAGATGGAGTTGTCGTAATTTGCGATCTATTATTCCTTTGCTAACCTTTAGCCAAATTGCATGATCAAGAACTCCTTATTTGTCATCAATGACCGGAATATCTATAAGTTCATCTCATGAACTTCTAGATCCATATAGTATCCACTGTAGTTCTTTAACACACAGATACTCAACTTTTCCTTTCAAATGAGTTTATTGGAACATTTCAAATTATCAACAAACATTCACTTTTGTATATCCCATATATATTTTGTGATTAATTTTCTGTCCTTTTTAGAAGTTCGCATCAGTGTAACTCTTTATAGTGAACCCTTCCTAATTTCCATAGAACGAGTACTTCTCAAATACTTATCAAGTTCTTATGGTATTCCAGTAACCCTTACTGGAATTAGACAAACATCCACTCGTCATGTCCCACATACGAGTTATCAGGATGAGCACATTATATATTCATGTCCTACATACAAGATGATGAATGCATTTTATTCTTGCTATGTATTATGCATGCAAGATAATGGTATGATTGCATAAATGATAGATCCATATCTATCACTTAGTGTTTCCATTCTTCATAAGATTTGGACACTTGGCCTTGGGATACCAACTCCATGTAACATGGACAAGTTTTCTCTCACGGAATATGTACACACTGAACCCTTCAATATAGATTGCCAATGTATGCTT
This sequence comes from Alisma plantago-aquatica, assembly GCA_963693085.1. NCBI lineage: Eukaryota > Viridiplantae > Streptophyta > Magnoliopsida > Alismatales > Alismataceae > Alisma > Alisma plantago-aquatica. Next base: position 1,189,459,737 of record OY856412.1, on the reverse strand, counting down.
TCTCTTTTCAGGTTAAGAGGTTTTCGATAACTATCTCTATAGATCTCTATTCCTATCACATAGGAAAAGTCTCTATCTTCCTTAAAGATAATTTCCACTTTGGATTTCCATTCTAGAACATTTCCATTTCACATCAACATGTGGAATGTGAATACACTCCCCCTAAATCACATATCTCTCTTTATCTTTGTCATACCAGTCAAACCCTTTGACTATATTATCAAAGTAAAGATCTATCTCTGAGTTGCTTGTACTCAATCAATTACATTGATTAGTCCATTGTAACTTATAGACTTCATTTGCATTAATGGATTCATAAACCTTATAGGTTGTGTCACGTACACATCCTTGTTTTATTCCTTATAGGAATGTGGTTTTAGTATCCATATGCCAAATCTCTCAGTCATTAAGTTGCAATTAACAAGCATCATCCTTCTCAAAATTTCATCCATGTGTCTTAACACTTGAGACTCGTTCACACTTATGGATTTCATCCCATTGCATGCTACCATCAAGGTCATGCCTTATGGTTCACATGGAAGTCATTTAGGATGTAATGGTCATAAACCATAACTCAAAATCGGATTCCTCATATTTATCTAGATAGTTGACTCATCACATGACAAACTCATCACATAGATATTTGAGGTGTATCTGTTAAGGATGTAAGAACTCACAACCCTTTGTGATTCTTAATGTTCTTTATTAGTGTGGGGTATTCTTTATTTAAGAAGAAATTAGTTATTTGAAAATCATCCTCTAACTTCTTAGAGTATGACTCCTTGTTGATTTAGACATCATCATGCCTTAATCTCGATCTCACTATGATACACTATCATAATCACTCACAAGTTCCCAAACATTTGGTCTAAGTGTTTCATTCATTGATCTCATCAAGAATTAACACTTTACCAAATCCATACTTCATCTATGATATTCTTGAACACTTCAAGATATTCATATTGGTATTTCTCTAAACACCGCTTGAAGTATTAGCATTTTCTCCAATAAGTATGTAAATGCATCTCATGTATTATACCTAATAGGATAATCATTCTCCCACTACCTTAATGAAAATTGATTAATCATGTCTAAGAGATTCATGTCTCTTACTGGTTCTCTAACCAAAAGAGTCTAGACTTATCCATCATATGGAAACTAGAAATGAATTTTTCATTATTTATGCTAATTTGATAGTTTGAGTTATCAATAACTTTCAGGTATCATTTTATCTTATGCATACCAAGTATCACAAGATAAACAAGGCATTGCCACAAAGATTTAAACATCAACTTTATTAATTGCTATCATTGCAAAAATAATGTGTTTCTATCCATTGGCAAATATGAAATAGTAGTTCATAACTCTATTACATGCCTTCAAGGCTGAAAATAAACTAAAGTACTCCTATCTATGACGGAAACACTTGCCCCATTTATTGAGTTCTTTACACTTTATATCTTGGTATCATATACCTCAAAAAGTGTTACAAGTTTATTTCCTGACACCTTCAAGTGGAGACGTCTGTCACCTCCTTCTTCTTTAGTTCTTCCAGATAGAGTGGACAATTCCTTTTCCAATGTCCTGGCTTTTGACAATGGTGGCAATTGCCTCTCTTTGTCATGCCTCCCTTGGCCTTGAGAGTTGAAGACGACTTGTGTTGTTGGCTAGCATCAAAACCTTTCTTAGCCTTGCCTTTGCCCTTGCGCTTGGACTTTCCTTTATTGTCACTGATCATCATCACAGACTTAGGCTTGTCCTTCTTCATTTGTGTCTCAGCTGTCCTCAACATGCCCAACAACTCTGTCAACGGCTTGTCAAAGTTGTTCATGTTGTAGTTCATCACAAACTGACTGTATGATTCTGGCAACGATTGCAGTATCACGTCAGTAGCCAACTCTTGGCTCAGGGGAAATCCCAGTCTCGTCAGGTTCTCCACATACCTAATCATCTTGAGCGTGTGAGGACCAACTAGATCTCCTTCTATCATGACACACTTGAATAGTGCCCTGGAGACATCATATCTCTCTTGTCGTGCTTAATCTTCATACATGTTCTTGAGATGCTAAATCATCTCAATGACACCCATGTTCTCATGTTGTCTCTGCAACTCGTGGTTCATGGAACACAACATCAAGCACTTTGCATCAATGGCATCATCAGAGTGCTTCTTATAAGCATCCCTTTCTACCTTTGGTGCGGTAGGAGTAGGTTCCTCTGGAACTGGAGTATCCAGGACATAGTGCTTTCAGTCTTGAGTGAGAACAATTCTCAATGTCCTAAACTAGTCATGGAAGTCAGTCCCATTCAACTTTTCCTTTTCAACGACCGATTGTAACGAAAAGTGATTGTTGTTTGTTGTCATTTGCACTACAAAAGGAAATATATGCAGTTTAGTCCAAAACTCAATTTTGACTTATTTGATTGATTTAAAAGTTTGATGATATAATAAGGGTTTAATTAATTATCGCTCCCACTATTTTTGTTGAAATTGATAGACCTCACCATCAATTTGGAAGATTGCAGTGAACAACCTACTAGTGGGTCAAGATCTTGAAATCCTCTGAGTCATGGACCAACTAGGGTTGTCACCCACAACTTAGATCTTCCAGGTAGGAAACATTTGTCAATTGCATCATATGCAACTCTTGAAAGATGTCATATGCAACTCCTTTCCATGATCACCTCCATGCCTCAAGGTGCTAGATCCTATATAGGTCACCTTGTTAAGTCTGACCCAAAGCCAACACAATGAATATGCACCCTGCTAGGGCATACCCACAAATCCATCCTTCACACTTCTACGAGATAGGACGGTGCACATGCTAGGGCGTGCCCACACTTGACCGATCATGCTTTTCACGTGTGTCATATTTGGAAGGCATCTAAAACTTTAATATTTAATGAGGGATTTGGTTTTATATGTACATATACATATCCAATCACCACAATATATAGTATGTATCATATACATGCTAAATCCCACAGAAAACATGTGAAAATGATAAAAGCGATGATTATGGCCATCCTAATGTGATTCCTCGAGCCAAGAGGAATCACGGTCATCTAGGTCTACATCACATGCAACCTGTCCATGATGAAGTGTTGTTGTCATCCGAGTTGGTCAACTCATCACGTGAATGACCTGCTCATCCTGGCCAGTCGTATGGGTGCCACCAACCGATTGGTTGGCTCCTCCAACCAATCGATTCACCTGGTCATCATGCATCTCTTCAGGTCGCCACCCGCTCATCTTGCTCCTCGAGCCAGTCGTTTGGATCGCCAACCGATCAATTCACACCTTGAATTGATCGTATCATTCGTCGTCATATGTCCTCCATTCTTTGGTATAACAGGAAATACAAATCTATCCTATTTTACATTTGAAAAAGGAAACCCCAAGTTACATTCGGGGGGAGCAAAGGTAGGAAAGAAATCTCAAGTTATCTCAAGTTAGATCAGGAATAAGGAGGTAGGGAATCAGTGCGCAGACCAAGATGCAAGCAACCACATTCAACCAAGCACACAAACATAGGGTTTATTGGCCATAACCATGTTGTACATCCACCACAAAACTCATTTAAGGGTGACGTGTATCGAGTGCATTCATATTACATATCATATATGTATATTGAGATTTGTGGATTTAGGATTGGACATGCATAAAGCCAATTTTATTCGCATCGTATGCAATAAATAAAGGTGACAAACCAAAATCAATCACATCGATAATCATAAAGTATAGAGCAGTTGACGTGGCTTTGATACCACTGTTGGGTTTTAGGGGAGACAGAGAAGGAAGTGGAAACAAAAAAAATTCTTCTCCCAAACCCAGAATAAAGGAATTGTGTCAACGTCTATACAATAGGAAGGATGGTTTGTAGAGGCATACCTTGTCCCTAGGCTTGCTCGACGACGATACCTCATAGCTTGTGCGGTCTTCACCTTCGAGCTTGGACGGTGTCTATGCAGCTCCTGGTCTCACCGAGACTGTCAGGATTGACAGTTGTCCTCTGAACAGCAGAAGTCTCCTGCCTCTGAAGTAGTCCAAACAGACCACCCAAAACTCCAATCTCCTTATCCCATAAGGAATCAGAAGGAGTCACACCCTCCTATCGGGGTACTAGTCACCAACACACTCTCCTACAACCAGTTGCTGTTCTGCAGTTATCTTTCCCTTGATGTGCCTCCCTTATCAGGTAGTACTTGCTCGGGCTCTCTCAGATACCAAAACCAGAGAGAATGACAACTTTGCAGAGCAACTGGTGTTCTGAATTGTTGTTGTTGAGAAGCCCCCAATACCCCTATATATAGGAGGGTCATGGGACAAGGTTCTCTACCCCTGGCAATTTAGGATTAAACAGGAGTAGAAGGGTTCGAGATTTTCCACAAAACAACCAACCTGTGCCAGTTGAACCGATCATTTCACATCCTAAAACGATCAATTCATGTCCTGAGCCTATCGTTTGGGACCTGAGCCGATCGTCTGGGGATATGAGCCGATCGGTTGGTGCTCTGAACCAATCGGTTTGTGGTCCTGATCCAACTCAAATTGACTTTCATATTTGTTTCCGATTAACCAAATATTAATCCTTGTCCAAATCAAATTTGCATAGTGAAACAAATTGTATTTGCAAAATAGTCTTCTGACTTTCTAAACGATCTCGATTGGTCACATGAGTCGACCGGTTCAACAATTGAACCGATCGATTCATGAAACATGAGCCGATCGTCTCACCAGTTGAGCTGATTGGTTAACCAACCTGAGCCGATCGGTTCATCTGATGAGCCGATCGATTGGGGCAGCAGACTGTGCAAAATCAGTCAATTGCAGTTCCAATCAATCCAGTACTGTAATCAATTGGTCCAACACCTTGAACACTATGTTATTGAGCTATCAATTGATTGAGTGTTTAATTGAACTACTAAACTCCTTTAGTAATCAATTTAAACATCATTTGTGGATAAACTCCTCTTCCAGGTTAAATCCTATGTGTTTGACCCTGCAGGTCCATTTCACGTTGGCAGTGGAAGTCCATAACACTTATGACTTCACAAGCAAAGAGCGGTTCCTAGTCGCGCATCAGTGCTACCCAAGTGAAAAGGAAAGTTGGAGAACAACTTTCAGTCCTACAATCCATGAATGGTGTTACAGAGATTGTATAATTCCTTTGTCACTAATATCTCAAATGAACTCAAGGCATGGAACAGTCATCATTTCAATGTTCATTCACTTTCTTGATCTCAGAGTAGATTGGAGGAGATATGTATGACATCAATATCACATACTGATTCACACATGTGTGCATGCCTATCTCAATCCGACTCATCAAGTGGCCATGAATATCAAACTCCCTCAGGAGGGACAAATCCCATATCTATCACTCACCCCTCAAAAGCCCCATGTGTCAAAGCCACCCAATCATCACCTTTATAACAACCCATGTTTCAGGACTGCGTTTGATGATGTCAAAGTGTACCTAATGACATGTGTTGAGTGTAGTGATTTCAGGTCAAAGAATCACACTCACCACCATCACTGTGAGAACTGATTGTGACTACCATGCCATGGTTCCATGTGCCAAACTCACGGTGGGTCTGTCCGGTAAACTTGTTCTCTAACAAGTACCTATGTTTTTGGTTTGATATCTCCATATCATGAATAATGAGATTATGTCATCAACCAACACCACAATCTAGTCTTGTGTGTCATTGTTGTCTATCTACCTTCCATAATGACATCCGACTAGGGACATATTAATAATGTACAAACTCTTAGCATATGTATGATCTCATCATTCAGGTCCTCAACTTGAAAGCATACGTCATTGAGTACTGTCATTATCTAGACATTCAATATGTTCTATCACTATCTCATATGACTGAACCAGAAAGAATGGGAAGCTTGCCTTTGATGTTTATCAGATCAATATTAATGTATCCCACCAATCATCCCATGATTGGCTCTCAGGGCATACATACCAACAGACTCCCACTTGCACTGTGAGCCAATCACCCTTGAATCATATTCATAGTGATCTTCAAACATGTCCCGCATGTTACTGTGCTCTAGTGCTAACATAGTGAGTTATTGCAATACTTTGCCAAAGTCAGTATTAACTACATGTCTCTCATCTCTTCGCTATACGTCACACGTATGAGATGGAGTTGTCATAATATGTGATCTAGTATTCCTTTGCTAACCTTTAGCCACATTGCATGACCAAGAATTCCTTATTTGTCATCAATGACTGGAATATCTATAAGTTCATCTCATGAACTTCCAGATCCATATAGTATCCACTGTTGTTCTTTAACACACAGATACTCAGCTTTTCCTTTCAAACGGCTTTATTGGAACATTTCAAATTATCAACAAACATTCACTTTTATATATCCCATATATATTTTGTGATTAATTTTCTGTCCTTTTCAGAAGTTCGCATCAGTGTAACTCTTTACAGTGAACCCTTCCTAATTTCCATAGAACGAGTACTTCTCAAGTCCTTATCAAGTTCTTATGGTATTCCAGTAACCCTTACTGGAATTAGACAGACATCCACTCGTCATGTCACACATATGAGTTATCAGGATGAGCACATCATATTGTCATGTCCTACATACAAGATGATGAATGCATTTTATTCTTGCTATGTCTTATACATGAAAGATAATGGTATGATTGCATACATGATAGATCCATATCTATCACTTAGTGTTTCCATTCTTCATATGATTTGGATAGTTGGCCTTGGGATACTAAATCCATGTAACATGGACAAGTTTTCTCCCACTAAATCTGTGCACACTGAACCCTTCAGTATAGATTGCCAATGTATGCTTTCTCTTTTCAGGTCAAGATGTTTTCGAGAACTATCACTATAGATCTCTATGCCTATCACATAGGAAACGTCTCTATCTTCCTTAAAGATAATTTCCACCTTGGATTTCCATTCTAGAACATTTCCATTTCACATCAACATGTGGAATGTGAATACGCTCCAACTAAATCACAGATCTCTCTTTATCTTTGTCATATCAGTCAAACCCTTTGACTGTATTATCAAAGTAAAGATCCAGCTCTGATTTTCTTGTACTCAATCAATTATATTGATTAGTCCATTGTAACTTATAGACTTCATTTGCATTAATGGATTCATAAACCTTATAGGTTGTGTCACGTACACATCCTTGTTTTATTCCTTACATGAATGCAATTTTAGTATCTGTATGCCAAATCTCTCAATCATTAAGTTGCAATTAAAAAGCATCATCCTTCTCAAAATTTCATCCATGTGTCTTAACACTTAAGACTCATTCGCACTTATGGATTTCATCCCATTGGGTGCTACCATCAAGGTAATGCCTTATGGTTCACATGGTATTCATTTAGGATGTAATGGTCATAAACCATAACTCAAAATCTGGTTCCTCATATTTATCTAGATAGTTGACGAATCACTTGACCAACTCATCACATAGATATTTGAGGTGTATCTCTCAAGGATGTAAGAACTCACAACCCTTTGTGATTCTTAATGTTCTTTATTAGTGTGGGGTATTCTTTATTTAAGAAGAAATTAGTTATTTGACAATCATCCTCTAACTTCTTAGAGTATGACTCCTTGTTTATTTAGACATCACCATGCCTTAATCATGAGCTCACTATGATACCCTATCATAATCACTCACAAGGTTCCCAAAACATTTGGTCTAAGTATTTCATTCATTGATCTCATCAAGAATTAACACGTACTTTACCAAATCCGTACTTCATCTATGATATTATTGAACACTTCAAGATATTCATATTGGTATTTCTCTAAAAATCGCTTGAAGTATTAGCATTTGCTCCAATAAGTATGTAAATACATCTCATGTATTATACCTAATAGGATAATCATTCTCTCACTACCTTAGTGAAAATTGATTAATCATGTCTAAGAGATTCATGTCTCTTACTGGTTCTCTAACCAAAAGAGTCTAGACTTATCCATCATATGGAAACTAGAAATGAATTTCTCATGATTTATGCTAATTTAATAGTTTGAGTTATCAATAACTTTCAGGTATCATTTTATCTTATGCATACCAAGTATCACAAGATAAACAAGGCATTGCCACAAAGATTGAAACATAAACTTTATTAATTGCTATCATTACAAAAATAATGTGTTTCTATCAATTAGCAAATATGAAGTATCAATTCATAACTCTATTACATGCCTTCAAGGCTTAAAATAAACTAAAGTACTCCTATCTATGGCGGCAACACTTGCCTCATTTATTGAGTTCTTTACACTTTATATCTTGGTATCATATACCTCAAAAAGTGTTACAAGTTTATTTCATGACACCTTCAGGTGGAGACGTCTGTCGCCTCCTTCTTCTTTAGTTCTTCTAGATAGAGTGGACAATTCCTTTTCCAATGTCCTGGCTTTTGACAGTTGTGGAAATTTCCTCTCTTGGTCATGCCTCCCTTGGCCTTGAGAGTTGAAGATGACTTGGGCTGTTGGCTAGCATCAGAATCTTTCTTAGCCTTGCCTTTGCCCTTGCACTTGGACTTGACTTGCTTGTCACTGATCATCATCACAAACTTAGGCTTGTCCTTCTTCATTTATGTCTCGGCTGTCCTCAACATGCCCAACAACTCTATCAACGGCTTATCAAATTTGTTCATGTTGTAGTTCATCACAAACTGACTGTATGATTCTAGGAATGATTGCAGTATCACGTCAGTAGCCAACTCTCGGCTCAGGGGAAATCTCAGTCTCGTCAGGTTCTCCACATACCCAATCATCTTGAGCATGTGAGGACCAACTAGATCTCCTTCTGTCATGACACACTTGAACATCGCCCTAGAGACATCATATCTCTCCTGCCGTGCTTGATCTTCATACATGTTCTTGAGATGCTGAATCATCTCAATGACACCCATGTTATCATGTTGTCTTAGCAACTCGTGGTTCATGGATCACAACATCAAGAACTTTGCATCAATGGCATCATCAGAGTGCTTCTTATAAGCATTCCTTTCTGCCTTTGGTGCGGTAGGAGCAGGTTCCTCTGGAACTGGAGTATCCAGGACATAGAGCTTTCGCTCTTGAGTGAGAACAATTCTCAATGTCCTAAACTAGTCGTAGAAGTTAGTCCCATTCAACTTGTCCTTTTCAAGGACCGATCGAAATGAAAAGTGATTGTTGTTTGCTGTCATTTGCAATACAAAAGGAAATATATACAGTTTATTCCAAAACTCAATTTTGACTTATTTGATTGATTTGAAAGTTTGACGATATAATTTGGACTTTAATTAATTATCACTCCCACTATTTTTGTTCAAATTGATAGCCCTCACCATCAATTCGTAAGATTGCAGTGAACAACCTTGTAGTGGGTCAAGATCCTGAAATCCTCTAAGTCATGGACCAGCTAGGGCTGTCACCCACAACTTAGATCTTCCAGGTAGGCAACATTTGTCAATTGCATCGTATGAAACTCTTAAAAGATGTCATATGCAACTCCTTTCCATGATCACCTCCATGACTCAAGGTTCTAGATCCTATCTAGGTCACCTTGTTAAGTCTGACCCAAAGCCAACACGATGAATATGCACCCTGCTACGGCAGACCCACATATCCATCCTTCACGCTTCCACGAGATAGATGGTGCACCACGCTAGGGCGTGCCCACACTTGGCCGATCAAGCTTTTCACGTGTGTCGCATTTGGAAGGCATCTAAAACTTTAATATTTAATGAGTTATTTGGTTTTATAGGTACATATACATATCCAATCACCACAATATATAGTACGTATCATATACATGCTATATCCCATAGAAAACATGTGAAAATGATAAAAGAGATGAATATGGCCATCCTAATGTGATTCCTCGAGCCAAGAGGAATCACAGTCATCTAGGTCTACATCACATGCAATATGTCCATGATGAAGTGTTGTAGCCATCTGAGTTGATCAACTCATCACATGAATGACCTTCTCATCCTGGCCAGTCGTCTGGGTGCCACCAGCCAATCAGTTCGCTCCTCCAACCGATTAGTTCGTCTGGTCATCGTGCATCTCCTCAAGTCTGCACCCGCTCGTCTCTCTCCTCGAGCCGGTCATCTGGATCACCAACCGATTGGTTCATGCCTTGAACCGATCATCTCAGTCGTTGTCATATGTCCTCCGTTCTTTGAGATAATAGGAAATAAAAATATATCATATTTTAAATTTGAAAAAGGAAACCCCGAGTTACATTAGGGGGGAGCAAAGGTAGGAAAGAAATCTTGAGTTATCTTGAGTTACATCAGGAATAAGGAGGTAGGGAATCAGTGCGCATACCGAGATGTAAGCAACCACATTCAACCAAGAACACAAACATAGGGTTTATTGGCCATAACCATGTTGTACATCCACCACAAATCTCGCTTAAGGGCGACGTGTATCGAGTGCATTCATATTACATATCATATATCTATATTGGGATTTGTGGATTTCGGATTGGACATGCATAAAGCCAATTTTATTCGCATCATATGCAATAAATAAAGGTGACAAACCAAAATCGATCACATCAATAATCCTAAAGTATAGAGTAGTTGACGTGGCTCTGATACCACTGTTGGGTTTTAGGGAAGATAGAGAAGGCAGCGGAAACAAAAAAAATTATTCTCCCAAACCCAGAATAAAGGAATTGCGTCAACGTCTATACAATCGGAAGGATGGTTTGTATATGCATACCTTGTCCCGAGGCTTTCTCGGCGAAGATACCTCACGGCTTGCGCAGTCTTCACCTCCAGTCTTGGACGGTCTCTGTGCAGCTCCTGGTCTCACCAGTACTATCGGGATTGACAGCTGTCCTTTGAGCGGCAGAAGTCTCCCTCCTCTGAAGTAGTCCACACAGACCACCTGGAACTCTGATCTCCTTATCCCACAAGGAATTAGAAGGAGTTTCACCCTCCTGTCGGTGTACTAGTCACCAACACACTCTCTTGCAACTAGTTTCTTTTCTGTAGTTGTCTTTACTTTGATGTGCCTCCCTTATTGGGTAGTTCTTGCTCGAGCTCTCTCAGTTACCAAAACCAAAGAGAACGACAACTTTGTAGAGCAACTGGTGTTCTGAGTTGTTGTTATTGAGGAGCCCCCAATACCCCTATATATAGGAGGGTCATGGTATTGGGTTCTCTACCCTGGGCAATGCAAAATTAAATAGGAGTAGAAGGGTTCCAGATTTTCCACAAAACAACCAACCTGCGCCAGCTGAACCGATTGTTTCACACCCTAAAATGATCATTTCAGGTCCTGATCCGATCGTTTCAAGTCCTGAGCCGATCATCTGGGGCTCTGAGCCGATCGTCTGGTGCTCTGAGCCAATCAATTCGTGGTCTCGATGCAACTCAAATTGACTTTCATATTTGTTTCTGATTAATCAAATATTAATCCTTGTCCAAATTGAATTTGTACAAGTGAAACAAATAGTATTTGCAAAATAGTCTTCTGACTTTCCAAACAATCTCGATTGGTCACATGAGTCTACCGGTTCAACAATTGAACTGATCGACTCATGACACATGAGTCGATCATCTCACTAGTTGAGCCGATCGGTTCACCAACCTGAGCCAATCGGTTCATCCCATGAGCTGATCGGTTGGGGTAGCAGACTGTACAAAATCAGTCAATTGCAGTTCCAATCAATCTGATACTCTAATCGATCGGTCCAACACCTTGAACATTATGATATTGAGCTATCAATTAATTGAGTGTTTAATTGAACTACTAAAATCCTTTAGTAATCAATCTAAACATCATTTGTGGATAAACTCCTCTTCCAGGTTAAATCCTATGTGTGTGACCCTGTAGGTCCATTTCACGTTAGCAGTGAAAGTCCATAACACTTATGACTTCACAAGCAAAGAGCAGTGCCTAGTCGCACATCAGTGCTACCTAAGTGAAAAGGAAAGTTGGAGAACAACTTTCAATCCTACAATCCGTGAATGGTGTTACAACGAATGTATAATTCCTTTGTCACTGATATCCCGAATGAACTCAAGGCATGGAACAATCATCCTTTCAACGTTCATTCACTTTCTTGATCTCAGAGTAGATTGGAGGAGATATGTATGACATCAATATCACATAATGATTCACACATGCGTGCACGCCTATCTCAATTCTACTCATCAAGTGGACATGAATATCAAACTCCCTCAGGAGGGACAAATCCCATATCTATCACTCACCCCTCAAAAGCCCCATGTGTCAAAGCCACCCAATCATCACCTTTATAACAACCCATGTTTCAGGACTGCGTTTGATGATGTCAAAGTATACCCAATGACATGTGTTGAGTGTAGTGATTTTAGGTCAAAGAATGACACTCACCACCATCACTGTGAGAACTAACTGTGACTATCATGTCATGGTTCCATGTGTCAAACTCACGATGGGTATGTCTGGTAAACTTGTTCTCTAACAAGTACCTATGTTTTTGGTTTGATATCTCCATATCATGACTAATGAGATTATGTCATCAACCAACACCACAATCTAGTCTTGTGTGTCATTGTTGTCTATCTACCTTCCACAGTGACATTTGACTAGGGACATATTAAGAATGTACAAACTCTTAGCATCCATATGATCTCATCATTTAGGTCCTCAACCTGAAAGCATATGTCATTGAGTATTGTCATTCTCTAGACATTCAATATGTTCTATCACTATCTCATATGACTGAACCAGAAAGAATTGGAAGCTTGCCTTTGATGTTTATCAAATCCATCTTAATGTATCCCACCAATCATCCCATGATTGGCTCTCAGGGCATACATATCAACATCTACTCCATTGTGCTCCTCACTACCTGACACATTGACACCTTCATCTATTGACCCATCAAGTGCGTTGTATACTAACCCATCAAGATCTTCCTCTACTGACCCATCAAGGTCCTCTCTTACCAAACCTATTGACCTTCATTTCTAGGGTTCCTATTGACCCTAGGTCATGTACAAGTCCATCAACCTCCCTCTAGATCAAGTCATTGACCTTACCACTAGAGAGATCCATTTACCTCACCACCATGTGAGACATAAATCCAACTCTCTCACAATAAAACCCCCAGGAGATGAGGGGTGATGAACCATCGACCCTCCAAGGATGAGGAAATCAACCCCCACTCAACTAACACCAAACCCTAGGCTAGGGTTAGGCACATGGTGAAACATGTTAAAATCAAGGATTAATACATCAAATCCTCACCATATTGAGAACATACATGAACAAAAACATGACATTTGCTATTATTAACATAATTCCAACTAAGTCCTCATACTTTTTATACATCAATAAAATTTAGTCAACAAGGTGTGATTAGGGATAAATTTGGGTTTTCACATAATCTAATTCAAGTTCATAATCAAGAATTCAATTATGGTTACCAACCAAAACTAGGGAAATGATAGGTTAGGGGCCTTATATCCCTAACCCCTAACAAGGATTTTTCCCTTGAAATTCCTAAACAAATATGGGTACTTATTAAGAATCTCATCCTCTAACTAGTGCATGGCTTCCTCAATACCAAGGTGGTGCAAAAAAACCATCACAAGGGCAATATCATTCTTCCTAAAGTTCTATACACATCTATATGTGCTAACTTGAAGTGTTGCTTGATAACCTTAATCTTCTCTATCATATACTAAACCAACATAGGATCTAAAAGCTGGTTTGTACCCACTCTTGTACCAATGATGAGGCAGTGTGTAATAACATATGTATAGATTCTAGTATGGTACCATGTCTATGCTCCTATAATAACTATTATTATAGGGAAATCTATGAACCATAGATGAAGATCCCAATTGCCAATAAATTTTAGAATACAAGCCATCAAAAGATATTCCAAAGTTTGTATCGTGATCTTTGATTGACCATCATTATGGTGGTAAAAATGTAACAAACTTTAATTGAGTTCCCAAAGATCAACACCTATGATCCCAAAATATTTTCTCAAAATACGGCCCTCTGCTTGATTCTCTGGTAGCTACTACATCATGTAGCCAAAATATCACACACACACATGCACATACACACACACACACAAACACACACACATGCACACACACACACACACACACACACACACACACACACACATATATATATATATATATATATATATATATATATATATATATATATATATGTGGGACCATATTTAATACTCGTGTGGGTAGCTACCCGCCCCCATTTTGGTTACTTTTTTCAAGTTGGTTACTTTTGATATGTAGAGGGTTACTTTACCTTACAAACTGTTGAGTTTCATGCAAAGATAGTTATGTTTGTAACAACAGATTTCAAGACACAGTTACATATATATCTGCTGTGTATTTTATACGGGATTACTTTGTTAGTCGTATAGTTAATTTTTGATCAACATAGTTACTTTTTTTATAGAAGAATTACTTTTCTGGTTAGAACAGTTACTTTTTTGGCTATCGGGTAGCGAAATCCAGGCTACCTGTGTGGGTATTAAATAAACGGCATATATATATATATATATATATATATATATATATATATATATATATATATATATATATATATATATATATGTGTGTGTGGGGGTGAGCTTCTCTAAAGTGAAGGTACTTTTGATTAGCATAAAGAAACATGACTTTGTTACCCAGATGGACTCATACGCCTTGGTTGTCCTAGGAAAACCAACCATGAAGTCCTTATGACATGATTCTATTTCCACTAAGGAATCAATAGTGGTGGCAACAACCCTACAATATTTTTGATACTCTACCTTGACCCACTCACAAGAAAGAAATATTGTCCCAAAATCAACCATGTTATACTTCATTCCTAGGGAACCATAATTGTCCTTTAGGTTGTAATACATCTTTGCACTCTGAAGGTGCTTCTTGTAAATCAAAATAAGGTGGTTCTTCAAAAACCATGCTCCTCAAACTTCCAACATCAAGAAACATTATCTTTTTATGAAAGAAAACTTTCCCATCATATATATCATGAAAATCATCAATACTTATTATCACTAAACTATGATTGATATTCTATATCAGTGCATATTCCCATTGTTATCCTTGATTTATTGAGCCAATGTCAACTTTATCGGCAACTGTGCCAATAAAACTCCTAGCAAGAAATTATCCATTTAAACATTCATCTGACGAAGATACATAAGCATGCTTGTCTTTATGCAAGCTAGGAATATAACTGCACGTTATCTGTAGAAGAAGAAAAAAGATGGCTTTCTTCTCAGCGAATTAGCCACAACCTAACCCATTCTTTAGACCTTCACAAAAGTGAGTAGCGTTTTCTAGACCCTAGAAAAACCAACATGGGTGTTGGTGTCAACTTCTCCATCACCAACAGAAATTGCAATGATATTGCTTGTCACAAAAAAATTTACTACCTTCTTGGTCAACCTAGTTAATGAAAAGGATATAGTCTTGATTTTCATTAGGAACCTTCTATAGTAACCAAATAATCGAATAAAACACCATTCCTCTATCAAAGTCTTGGTTGTATCTTAGTAAAATATACTCCACCCTGTTGGGATCTACCCAAATCCCTTCCCTAAGATGACATAACCAAGAAAAAACTTCTTGATCGTCCAAATATCGCATTTGTTGAACTTCAAATACACCTTGTGTGACCTCATCAACTCTATGGATATACAAAGATGCTGATCATGATGATCTTCATCCTTGAAGTACATCATGAAGTCATCTATTATCACCCACACAAAGCAATCTAGATACTATCTTGAAACCATTTTCATCATGTTTATAAAAGATGCAATTGTTTAACTGTTAACCCAAACCACATGACCACAAACTTGCAGTGATCATACCTACTCCTAAAGGTTTTCATATATATGCCACTTGTCTTGATCGTAACTGAAGGTACCTACAAAGCTATCTTGGAGAACATTGTAGAACCCTTTAACTTATCAAACATGTAATATATCATTGGAAACATATATTATTCTTCATTGGTACTTTATTCATCTATCTAAAATCTATCTACAACCAAATAGAGATATCATTATTCTTTACACACAACAATGGAGATCCCTAAGGGAAAGTGCTTTGGATTAATAAACCATATGTCTAATAGCTTGTGAAATTGTTTCGTCAACTCCTTTGTATCAATTAGTGCCTTTCTATAAGGTGTCAGTGTTATGTGCAACTCTTTACGAATAGATTTTAGATAGGACTTATGTCTTTTTGTTCTCTATAGTGACTTTCATCATCATGAATTGTTTCCTAACCTTTTAGTAAAATATTCATGATTAAAAACTTCAGTTCCATTCCTTGTGAATCAATCATTATGTTATCAAATATTTATTGAACATGCTTAAATATTAATTATATTATCCTTTTTTTGTTATCTGTGTTCTTTATCTTTATGATGTATCATACCTCATTATATTTTTTCCCATTGAGGGTAGTTCACCATTATTATGTTCATTCTTAGGTACATATTCTTCTTACTAGGTATTCACATTTACGGTTTGTTTCATTCAATAGATTCATTTATGTGTTCCTAAAACTCATTCCATTAATGATGTTTTCTATTCATGGATCCTTCTCTTCTTCTAGGTAGCATCATTTACTAGGTAGAGATTACAAATACCACATGATCCGTAGAGAAATTGTTTCTTTTAACATTTTATATTTTGGTCATGACCATCTTGACTTTGTTTTATGGATGGAACATGCCCTTTCTAAACAAGCCTTCCTTATGAAATGTAAAACTCTTACGTCTATCACCCCCATCATAGAAATGATTTGGACCAACATAATATCCAATTTACGTGAATATTCTTATTCCTTCGTATTGTTTCCCTAACAAATCCATGAGTATCACAAAAATATCCTATAATTCCTCATTATTGCATCATATAAGATTTAGTTTATTCACATATCCACCATCAATTGTCATCTTCTTTCATTACATTGTATCATTTCCTAAGTAGCCTTCGTTTCTCTGCTCAATATTTTTCTTTCAAAAGGTGTATACATTAGATGTTTTCATCTTTGTGAAGACTCACTTTCCGTATCGTATTTTCCTTCCTCCTTGTATTATGGTTCTTTACTACAAACCTTCCATATAACTTTTTGGCTAGTCTGAGATTAACTTAGGTTCCCACATTTCTTGTATGTCACACTACATCTCATCATTTGAAATTTGCACTAATCATCTAGGTTCCCTCCTAGTACATGGGATTGATGCCTTAAATCCTACTTAGAATATGTATTCTCCTTGAAGTTTGACATATATATTCATAGATTCTAATCATTTATATAGGATTATCTCTGACATATAATTAATGTTTCATTTCCCAAATTACTTCTCCTTAATATGACCCTTCCTTAGAATAACTACCCTTCCTTAGAATAACTAGTTGAAACACACGACCCTTCTCCGTACAAATAAACTTTAATGTTTTAGGAACTCCTTATATGGTTTTCAAATTTAGATTAAGAATCAGTTAATTATATGTAGGTTTTCCTTTGATCTTCAGATTCATAAATCCATATGAGCTTAGACATGGATATTAGCATTCTCAAGTGATTAGATTAGTATGTTTAAAAAATGGTAACATCCAACTTTTGGATGTTGCATGCCCACTTTACCAATATTTCGTCTAATAGTTTAATACTTTAGCATAACATATGCATAATTACATGTTTTAATTGATATTACCTCTATAGTAATTACTTTGCATCTTTTTGTAGGTAAATTAGCAAGTTTGTCCAAAAATAATATTTCCATCGATCATCAACTAATTCCAACTGATGACCACCAAACCAAGGGAATCATTAGTCTCCATCCCAAAATATTTATTGGACTGGGAGATGATCAATTGCCTACCATGAGATGAATGGTAGTATTTCACTGATGGTGTCCCACATTCATCGCCTGATCAAATACAAGTTTTCCACCAATGGTGTCCCAAGTTTATCACTTGATTAAATATATGTATCTTCACTAATGAAAATCCTTAGGACAACAATAGATGATCTACCAAGGTGTTGTAAGATAATGACACCGCCTGCTGATGAATCCACCAACCATTGGTGTGAAAGACTGGCCTACTGATGGAACATCGATATTGAGTACTGATGAATCTCCTAACTTCATCCATAGATGAAGAAACATACCAATCGCCGATGAGACAACATACTACCATCAATAAATGGAAAATAAAAGGTCCTCACAAATGAAGTTATAGACTCCATGAACTGATGGAATGTTTTCACTGATTAAAGCACATACATTCACTAATGAATTTCATGTGACCCTTACTACAATGAGTTAGTTAGTGCATACCCTGAGGCACATGCCCTGGGGCTTGGGGGACAAGTAAATACCATTGCACACACATATACTTGATCCGCCTTAGGTAAAGTACCAATCCCTAAAAATAAGGATTCCCATCTTCAAAAGAGGTAGCATCTCTTTTTAAAAAAAAATAGAGTGCTATTTGTTTTCACCATTACCATTGTCCACCACCGATAGAAAAAGGTAAGGGCCTTAGTCACATTGATCATTGCTCATGGGAATTAGAAGTTGACCACTACCTACCTTCAAGAGAAGGAAAATAGTAGAGATCTTCCTTGACCTACGTCAAATGGAAATTAGAAGTTGACTACTACCTACCTTCAAGATAAGGAAAATAGTAGAGATCTTCCTTGACCTTCGTAAAATGGAAATTAGAAGTTGACCACTACCTACCTTCAAGAGAAGGAAAATAGTAGAGACCTTTCCGGACCTTAGTCAAAAGTAAATGAGAGTTTCCATCAATGTCAATGATTGTCACCACCCTCCATCCTCGTCATCAGTAATACATGAGGAGGTTTCCAATATGACCATTAGTAGTCTGATAAGATTAGTGATTTGATTTTGTTATTTCCTGCTCCCTCACTTTGTTTCCCAATTTTAATTCACTATTTGAGAGATGGAAAATGTGTCTTGTAAATCAACTAGACCACTATTTAATATGAGTATCCAGACTCATTAAATTGGTTATGAATAGACACCAAGACCTCCCAAACATGGAAATATTCATATTCCATTCAATGCATATATCTACAAAAATGTGTATCTCCTCTCTCCTATTCACTTTTGTATCACTTATATCCTTGTCTACCATCTAGCGATGCTTGATTTCTAATGACTTGAGAGAGTAGTATTAGATTAGATACGGAGTTCAGGGTAGTGTGTGAGACAGTGAGTGTTGTATCACTAGAGTTAATGATCATTTGGTTTTATGTTTGGTTGTTTGTACCTCTACTAGAGAGATATACACTTATAGTCTAGATCTATCTTGATCTTGATAAAGCAAGGTATAGACACAAATGATGATTTCTCATATAATATGCTAATGATTTACAACGGGTGTCAATTCTTACATCTTTGGTGAATATGCATGGTTGGTTCTACCTAGTATCATATATACGTAAAATACTAACCTCTTTTTTTATTGTTGGCCTAGTTTGCTTTGTGTTCTAAAAGAAACACCTTGCTTACAACTTGTTTCAACTATCTAACCTAAGATCTAAGGTCTTGATGATATTCACTCCTTGTTCCTATGTTTGACCCTATTTACTACTTTTTACCCTACATTTTTCTACAGGTGTCCCAAGGGTTTGGGTTATAAATTGAAAGTTTGATCCTTAAGAATCATGTCCAATGTTTTCATAAATTGTATATGTGTTTGAATGAAATCAAATTTTAGCATTGTTGTGAAGGACTAGGCAACCGAAAATTGTGAAGGACTCTACTTGTCAGTGCTTTTATTTCTTGTGGTAGATCCAGTTGCAGATAACTCAAGAACATTTGTACTTTACCCTGGAAGTTTATTTATGTGTCTGGTAGCCTACCTTGGATCATCTAATGCTCGGGTACTAAGTGCAAAACACTTTTAATTAAGGAGAGGGACTATGAATGAATATATAGGAGTAGTTGGAGGTGAGTTGAAGAAGTACCTTCAATCATTCATTCATCCCTTCATTCCCTTGCTATGTCAAAATTGAATGAGACTAGGCAACTAGTTGGGGGAATTATTTGAAGGATAACCCTTACCACCACATAGATGCCTTTTCGAATGTCTGTGACACCTTAAAGATAAATAGGGTTCCTCAAGAGGTTATCTACAACAAAGCTTTCGTGTTCTCACTATGAGACAAGGTTCTCACATGTTATTATCACCTTGTATCATGTGAGAATAGAAAACTAGGAGGGCCTTGATAATGAATTTGTTAGTAGAATTCTACCCATTTGAGAAGATAATCAAAGGCTGAAACAAGATTAGTGGGGGTTCATCTAGAAGTACATTATCAAGGAGAATTCCTTCACCATGGGTTAGATGAGGAGTACCTAATCACTACCTTCTACAATGGAATCACTCATGGTGTCCATTCACTGGAAGCAACTTCATGGGATTAAGTATTGTGAGCTTTAGAGAGATAATGGAAAACAAGACAACTATTCAACCTAGATGGGACTATGAGAGAATACTAGTGGGCACCGTATTTGCAATTGGAACCATCAATGACTCAAAAGATATGGAATCCCTAACAACATAACTAGAAAAAACCACTACGACATCAACACTCAAAAGGGGAAAATGTAAAAGGCAAGAGCCATGTGGAAACAATCATGAACTGTGTTACTTGTAGAGAAAGAGGACACAACTCATATCATTATGTCTGCACTAATGAAGGACAAGAAGATAATCAAGCAGGAGGAGTTGAAAATGTTTTATTTTTGGCTGTAAGAGGCCTGATCATGGAGGATTCTCCTATAGAAACACATATGCAACAAAAAAATTCAACCTCATTAATTTTACTCTAACACTACTTGGGTTTGGAAGAGATAACATACCACGTATTTTTCAATGCACTACTAACTTTCAACGGAATTTAAATTTCCAAAATGAGCAAAAGTATGATATAATGAGTGAAATGTCTACCTTTTCCAAAATATAGGTTGGTATAAATGAAAAGTTGAATTAAGGTAAAATAAACATCAATAACATGTTGAGAATTATGTAAGCTTTAATGGGTAGTGTGATCGTTCCACTTTGTGATCTCCAATTGTATAACACGATTCTAGATCAACAACTGACACATGTAACAAATGTTATCAAAAATCTAGCAGGACAAATTCCTTGCAACACTAGAAAAACCCCAATAGGCAATGAATCGAGCATCATGGCCACTCTCACATCCACAACTGTTCTCAACTCAACAGATAAATTTCCTAACCTTAATATATTGTAGGTGAACTAGAAAAGACCCCCAGAGTCATTCTTGTGAAAATAATGAATAAAGAAAAGGGTAAGGTGAAGAGATCCACTACAAATGCAAGAAATACAGAAGGAGTAATCAACAATATCAATCCATAAACACCTAGAATACCACCCCATACAATAGGTAAAATATAACCTCAAAAGGAGATATGAAAAATTCATCTAGGCAATGAAGAAGTTACATATTGACATCTCATTTCTAGATGATATTAAACAAATGGACACCTATGCTAAATTCTTCAAAGATTTAATCAGAAAGTAGAAACAAAATGAAAATATGGAAATTGTTAGGTTTGAAATGATTTTCAGTTCTTTTGTTCAAGAAAATACTCCTACAAAGAAAAAAGACCCCAAAACATTCAAAATCTTATTCCATGTTGGAGATTATATGTAGAGACAAGGGTTACCTAACCCGGGTGCTAGTACACCACTCATTTTGCTATCCTAGTGAGGTGAATTGGTCTAATGGATGGTAAAGATAGGAGGATAATTGCATCCTCAGATCACATAAATCCAGTTGGACTCATGGAAGATGTGTTGATAATGTAGAGAAGATTCTTCATCCCTTCCTACATAGTTGTGATTGACACATTGGAGGATTGTCCATATCCTATCATTTTCTGATTCCTTTCCTATATTTAAGAGGATCACCAATCAATATCAATTCCATAATCATAACAATTAGGGTTCAGAATGACTACATCAAATTTAAGGTTCAAGTCTAGATGAGGGGATCACATCTTTTCAAAATAGTCTACTTTATGGAATACTATGACCATCTTATTGAAGATATATAAGAGCAAAAAACTTTGGTATACCCCCTTATGAGAGATTTGATGAACCAAACATAAACAATTTCGATCTTGAAGTAGAATAATTGTTAGGCTATGTTGAAGAGGAGAAGATAAAAACTTCATCATGAATGAGGCATAAAATTGTATCTCAAAACAACAAAATATGTCTCTTTCTAGAGGAACCCCTATGATGAGGAGGAACCTAAGCCTCTACCTAAACCAAAGAAACTATGTGAAGGTATTTAATACAATTTCATAGATAATGAAGAACCCCCATTACTATCAAAACAACCTTGTCTGGAGAGAAAAATAGGTCAATTTCTCCAAATATAAAGTTTGAGAAGGAAGGCATTCATATACTCCCTAGATGATATGTAAGGTCTAAACCAAACTCTCATGTGCAAGGGTAGAGAAAAATAAATGAAAAATTATGGATGGTTTTGA
Organism: Alisma plantago-aquatica; assembly: GCA_963693085.1. Taxonomy (NCBI): domain Eukaryota; kingdom Viridiplantae; phylum Streptophyta; class Magnoliopsida; order Alismatales; family Alismataceae; genus Alisma; species Alisma plantago-aquatica. The sequence continues at coordinate 1,189,437,148 of OY856412.1, read as the reverse complement.
AAAAGGAAATCATCAAACATGTAATGCATGCATCATTTATGTTATATGTGACAACATCTAGATGAGATCTATTCATGTCATTGAAAAGAAGGGAGGAATAATCATAGTGAAAGGTGATAATGGCAATGAACTAGCCACTAGGATAGTACTCGGTCCAAGGATGCATATAAACTGTACAAAAATAAACACAAAAACAAATAAATATGAATTACTTGTACTGTACATCAAGCAAGTATTAAGAATTCTCTCTCGCCCTTCATATTTTTTCTATCTTGACGAGAATTCTAGATCCTATAAAGTACCTATTCATCTAGATGACCATGAGAAGACAACATTCACCTGCTTATACGGTACACGTTCTTTGAGAAAAATGTCATTTGGTTTGTGAAACACACCCTTTTACTTTCCATTTTTTTTTATTTTCTAGAAGACATCACGGAAATTGTTGGTGTCATCTTTTTTTTAATTTTCTATAAGACATTATGGAAGTTTTTGTGGATGTATTTATATGTATGCTTCCACTTTGGATGACTTCTTGAGAAACTATAACACATGTTCCCATCACCCAAGGCTCTATTATAGTTTCAAGAATGACGATTGTCCCCACAGATCACCACTAGCCTTAACTGCATTCTTTGTCCTCACTCACGCACAAGCTAGGATAAACTTCGTGAGTGGTCACCCACCCTAGTACTACTCTGGGCTAAGCATGCTTAACTATAGAGATCTTTAGTGGTGGGATCCTTGAAAGGAGGTGCACCTTGGTGATATGGGTAGTCTAATCATTCCTTTTAAGATCATTTTATCTGAGGCCTCAGATCATGGGACATTACAATATCCCCCACTTACTCTTGACGTCCATGTCAAGGCTCAGGGATATGGTCTCATAATGTATCCCCATTTCAGTGAAGACCCAAATGGCCCATGTACACCCAACTCTTGAGCACAACTACCAATGCAAGGGTGGCTCCATCAACTAGGATAGCCCTTTCCAACATGCCTAGACCGCACAATTGAAAGATTGGCATGCCACAAACCCAAGTGGGTCCCACCTAACAAAAGGGAACTAGATCTGATACCATTTGTAACACTCTTTCCCACTTTCAAAGGATCTATTCAAGTTTTGAGAATGATGACTGGCCCCACAAATCACCACTAGCCTTAGTTGGACACTTTGTCCTCACTCACATGCAAGCCAATATCAACTTCTCGACTGGTCGCCCATCTTAGTACTACTTTGGGCTAAGCACACTTAACTACAAAGATCTTTAGTGATGGGATCCCTGAAAAGGAGGTGCACCTTGGTGATATGGTTTGTCCAATCATTCCTTTTAAGATCATTTTATGTAAGGCCTGAAATCATTGGACGTTGCAATCTCCCCCAGTTAGACTTTTGACATCCTCATCAAGGCTAAACATTATGGCCTCATAATATATCTCCATTTCAGTGAAGACCCAAATGGCCCATGTACACCCAGATCCCGACCACGGCTACCGGTGCAAGGGAATCTCCATCAACTAGGATAACCCTTTCCAACAAGCCTAGACTGCATGACTCAAATATTGGCATGCTACAAACCCAAGTGGGTCCCACCTACTAGAGGGTAATTGACTCTGATACCATTTGTAACACCTAACCCACTACCCAAGACTATATTACGGTTTCAAGAAGTACAATTGGCCGCACAAATCACCACTAGCCTTAACTGTACACTTTTTCTTCACTCACACACAAGCCATGATCAACTTCTGGACTGGTCACCCATTCTAGTACTACTTTGGGTTGATTCTTTAATGACGGGCTCCCTCAAAAGGAGGTGCACCTTGGTGATATGGGTAGTCCAATCATTCCTTTTAAGATTATTTTATCTGAGGCCTCCAATCCTGGGACGTTACAAAACCTTGACCTAGTGTTACAAAGATATGAAGAGAAACATCTAGTGCCTAACTCAGATAAGTGACATTTATTGGTGCAAGAGGGAATTGTTTTAGGACACAAGGTGAAAAAAGGTTTAATAAATAGATCAAAGAAAGGTGGAGGCCATACCTAAACTTCCCACACCTAAGTTGATAACAAACATTAAAATTTTATTGGTCCATCTTGGATATTACCACAAGTTCAATAAGGATTTTTAAAAAATCTATAAGCCCCTATTGAACCTGCCTGTCAAGGATGATCAATTCAACTTTGATGAGAAATTTCTAAAGGAATATAGTTCTTGGAAGAACACACTAACCACCACACCAATCATTCAATCCCTAGATTGGTACCTACCTTTAGAGTTGATGTGTGATGCAAGAGATTATCATGTTAGGGTGGTTCTAGACCAAAAGAAACATAAAAATCATCACCTCATTCATTATTCTAGTGAAACACTAGATGTATCATAGATCAATTACACGAGCATTGAAAAATAAATGTTTGATATAATATATGATTTTGATAAATTTAGACAGTAACCTATAATAAATAATATGGTAGTGTGCACAAATCATGATTTTATCATATTTTTAGTAAAAAGAAAGATCTGAAGCTTCGATTTCCAAGGTGGGCATTCTTACTTCAAGAATCTGACCAAAAAATTGTTGATAAGAAATGTACATAGAATGTGGTTGTTACACCCACATCCCAGGATAACCACTAATCATGAGATTAGGGCATAAGTTGGGGATTAAACATAATACTAAGAACACCCTTAACTTTTTTTATTTCCAATTTTAAACTCTTTGTTTTCTCACTTTCAATCACATAAACTACCTATACAAGGGGATTTAAAACTTGAAACTCTAATCTAACTTCAATAATATAGATACATATATAAACATTTAATCTATTTCACACACTTCTACATACATACAACATGATAACATTCTCTATTGTTAAGGAAACAAATTTACACATCATCATTTACAATTCTCTCACTTCTAAACAAGGACCTAGAGTTACATGGACCAACTAAACTTGACTAAGCTGATACATGACTTCCATGAAAGATCTTGTGGCATACAACTCATAAAAACATAATTAACTATTGCGGAAGCGTTCACTAAGCAGCGGATTACCAAAAATCACTAAAAATTAAAACCTTTTTATCAAAAGATCCATCAAAGGAAAACTTTCTCACATAGAACCAAAGTAACATAATTATATTCTTGTTCACAGGTACATATTTTGTATCATCTCCTTTTGAGAATTACAAGCATTAACTATTTTGTCAAGCTAAACACAGTCAGTATAAAATCTCGAGGCACTGAGCCAAAATCTCGAAAGCACTAACTACTACTCCGAGGACCTGAGAGTACAGAGATGACACATAGGACTCTATCTATATCTATACAAGGCATAATAGCCAGTGTCTCCACCTGAGACTTCATTTCTGTCCCTACTGCTGTTGTTGTTGCCCTTCACCTACTGAAGGATTCCTGCCTCCTCGTCCGCATCCACCTAAAAATGTGATTCACATGGGGGTGAGACAATTGTAAATTGCCCCCAACGAGAGATATAACTCTCCGCCAGAAATATTATTATTGCAACTTAAGAAGATAAATATACACAAAGGAATTATATTTGTTTGGTAGAATTTAATTCAATGTCTAACAAATTAGAACATCATTCTTATCAAAAGCAATACAACAATAATATGATAGAACAACATGTCACTTATCCTTTAAGGAATATGAAGAACATGTATAACATTTATTCACTATAGAATCATTACCACATCATTTACTCTCTTCAATCTTAGATCATATATCTAATGCCTGGCATTGTCATTGGGGAGTCATGGCCTGTAGCCATACTCTTTTCACAAAGTTTTGGGATCTTAGTCCTTCAACTCATCAAGTACATTTCCATTTTTTTAATAAGTTCATTATCATTGTAAGGACCCTGACCTCCGTTTAGGGCTTATCCTGTTTGCTTTGCTTAAACCTGATGCTTAGTCGCTTGCTAATCACCTTTAGTGGTGATTAGGGTTTGTTGGTGCTTTGTTGAGAGCTGGAGGTGCTACTTGCAATCTACCCAAGTCTAGGGTTTGTGGGCAAGTTTGTCACCTTGTGAGGTGTTCCTCCCTCTCCTTTCTTCCTCTTTTGTTGAGAGGAAGGGTTGGGCTCGTTGCTTGAGTTCCTTTGGGATTGGTTGAGCCTTGTTGGGCCTTGTTGTTTTGCCTTTTGGACCTTGTGTCGGGTAAGAGTGCCTTGTGTCGACCTAGGTGTGTCGTCCATGGCTGTGTCGGCCTAGGTGTGTCGCTCAGGGTGTGATGTCGGGCATGGTGTGGAGGTGTGTCACCCATGGACCCCCTTTTGACCTGTTTGACCTCATTTGTGTCACCACTAGTGGACACTTGGTGCTTGATGCTTGCATGTGGCAATGGCCTTGGACATGTGTTTAATACATGTTAGAGTGGTGGCATTGCTCATGGACAAGTGTCCCTAGGTGGGAGACACCTTGCCTTGTCTTACCTTGGTTTCTCCTCCATCCTCTCCTATATATGTGTTCCCTTTATCTTGCTAAGGATCCCTTTAGTTCCTTAGTTTGCCCTCTCCCTTGGTGCATGACACCTCCTCCTTTGAAAGCTTGGTGGCCGACCCATATCTTGGAGTCTCCTTCTTCCTCTAGTAGTGGCCGAACCCTAGAGTGCCTTGCTCTTCTTCTTGTGGTAGTGCTTGGAGCTTGGTTCTAGGAGCTTGGAGCTTGCTTAAGGGGGGTTACATAACTCCTAACCCTAACTATACTACCTTTTATGTTCTTGCATGTTTCTTATGCTCATAATCGGCTATGTTTGTTTCTAGTTCTTTCTTAGTTGCACCTTGTTGGCCGAACCATGTTTCTAGGGTTCCTTGTTGAGAAACACCCCTCTCCCTCCTTGGTCTAGATAAGTGAGCTTGAACTCTAGTGATATGGGAAATACCCCTCTCTCGTTTAAGTTGAGAGGTGAGCTTATGTTCTAGTGGTTGGAGAAACACCCTTCTCTCACCATGGATTCGAGAGGTGAGCTTTGTGGTGGTTGTAGACCTTTTTTAGGGTTGATCCTTGTGGTTGCCCGACGGGTGATAAGAAGTTGTGCAAGACCCCTCTCTCTTGGTTGTTGAGAGGTGAGCCATCTTCTTGATTCTTTAGGGTTTTGGTGCCCTTGTTCTTAAGGTTGGTGATGACCTTGTGGAGTTGCATCTTTCACAATATGGTCTTGAGGTGATGTTTCCCGTTACCCCTCTTGATCTAGAGTGTTGGCTGACATGTTGTGGTTGTGTTGAGCGTTACACCTGGTTCCTGCTTTATGTGTGTCGGGCGTCACACTTGGTTGAGTACCCTGCCCGACACGCCTAGTTCAGGTGGTATCTCGACGTCGTTACACCTTAGACGATAGGGGGCGTTGTGATCTGGTCTTGTGTTGGGTGTCACACCATAGCCTTTGCCTTGTGTGTTGGCCGATAGGTCGAGGCTAGGCTGGTTGGATGACAGGCTCCTTTGCCACCCATTTGCATTGCACCTTTGGGCGTTATGCCTTGTTGAGTGGTGTTGCTCGATACACCTAGCCTGAGGTGGTAGCCTAGTGCCCGTTACACCTTGGAGGATATGGAGTTTAGTGGCTAGCTTTGTGCTGGGCGTCATGACATAGTGGTGATGCCCGATAGTAACCCTAGTCATTGCACATGTTTCACATTACACATGTGGTTGCACGACATAGGTTTCACGATACACATAGGTGCACGACATGTCCCACAGATCTAGTTGCACATTATGCTTGTGCATGTTATACCTTGGGTCCTTGTTGCACGATACATCTTGAGGTAGTAGCCGATACACCTTGTTGGTTTGCTTGGCCGTTATGAGGCTTGAGTGCATGGGCAATTTGAGGAAGTACCCTGCCCGATACTATCTCTAGTGAGGATGCCCTACCCATCACACTTCTTGTGAGGGTAGTGGGCACTTCTAGTGAGGGTCTTGTTCCTTCTGGAAAACATATATGCTATCTCTTGTTCATGCAATCACGTTGGTTTATGATGGTTACCCTTGATATGTTTGATAATAGTAGATTATATCTATGTATCTTGACATGACATTACATGTGTTTATGATCATCTTGAATTATATGTATAATGTTGAGAAAACGGTAAGCATAAAAGATGCTTTTCTTGATGATATGACCTATGTCTATGGTCACAGGTTGAGGCATGAATGATAAAGCATATGATCATCAATGTTGCCCTATGCTTGATAATATGATCTTTCTGTTAATCCATGATGATTGTGTATACTAACCATGCAGGTGTATCATACAGATGCATAGCCAAGTAAAGGGCTATGAGGTATATATGTTTTAGTAACACTGCTCTGATGGTTACTCTTGATGATGAGATAACATGCATGATGTGTTTTGGTCTGAGGACCTAAGTTTGGCTAAAGTGCCTAAGTTGAGGTGTTATCCTCTGATGATGATCTGGGATTGTTATCCCAAGTGATGAGAATGTCGTATGAGGCAAGTGGTTTCTTATGATGAGGGATTGAGATTCCGGAATAACATGATGATGGTAACAATAATGTAGCTTAATGTTATGTATGTGTTACAACTTGGTTGCCTCAATAACCCACTTAAAATATACTAACTAATCATAGTGGAATATATCATGTAGTTTGCCCTGGCCATAGATCCATCATCGTCAGAAGCTGGTGATGGTGAAATGGGTTCTCCTGCGGGTTAACCCGGAGCGCATATTGTTGAGTATGTGAGGTTTCTCCTAGCCTAAAGTGAGGAGGTAAGAGTGCAACTTCGGTTGTAGACTCCAGAGTGCGGATTCAGGCCCATAGCTCAAATATGATAAGAGCATGGTGAACAGATGCATGGCTCAGGATGTGTGATATGGGAGCATGAATGCGTTCATGGCTCAGAGCACGGTGAACAGGCTCGTGGCTCAGTTTCACTAGAGGCAATACCTATACCAAGGTGGGCTAGGCAGGGGGTAGCGTGACCCTGTGGCTGAGGCCACTTAAGCATGAGACTACGGTCCTGCTTGTGTTGTACTCGTGCACTGACCACGAGGTGGGAGGTCGTGGAGTCCAGCTCTTCCATTGACCTTGTATGGCACCGGCTCCGGGTTTCGCAGCCGTTGGTTGGATCTGAGCGGTATGGCTCACTTCCTCAGGGCTTAATAATACGCAATCCAGCCGAATAGTATTTATTACTTAAGGCAAAACACGAAACATTGATTGAGGCCTTTCTTGTGTAGTTGATCTTATTATACTTGCAGTTGCTTATACGTTCCTTATGTTATGTGGTAAGATCTTATAAAACTTATCTTGTCAATCATGTTCCATAAAGAAATACTTGGTTATCTGCCTTCCTTACATCCTGGTAAGCTTGATGGTATGAATAGCTTGGCTATATAGACTGCTCTTGTTATACCTTCTATCAGTTATCTACTGCTTTTGCTTTAATCCTTCTATGGTTTTATGGTTTCGGCGGGGAGTTATGTTTCTCGTTGGGACTGTGTGTTTCACCGCACTGGTTTATAACCTTTTTAGGTGTTCGAGCTAGACGTGGTGGTGGTCACGGGGTTGCGGTCGAGTAGTAAGACGAGCAGTAGAAGGCAAGAGATGGACATGCTGCTATTTTGGTTGTTTTGTTGTAGAGTCTTAGAGTCATCCCTGTACTCTCAGGTCCTTGGAGGAATTTTGACGTTGTTTCACGATGTATAGCTATTGAAGTTTTGTATATCCTGCTGCTGACCGGATGTGGGCCGTTATGTATGTATAAATAGGTGTTGAACTCTTGTGATGGCTAGACAGCTGATCCCCTAAGTTGTGGACACGTATCAATACATGTAAATTTTTATATAAGTTGTTTTCTTGCAAGACAAGGATCTGAATATAATAGTTTCTTGGTTTATCCACTTTTCAAAACTAGTTTTAATTAACCCGTGTTTTGGTAATTAGTGGTTTATGGTGTTTTCCGCACGTTTTCGCGTGACACCTCACTGTCTGTGTGATAGTGGGATGTGTCGCCACAAGTTTTGGTATCAGAGCTCTAGGTTCGCTGAGTGTACATGGATTTAGGACTAGGTTGTTTCTATTCTTGTGAGTTTTCCATATTTTCTTACAATCATCTTCTGCCCTCAGCGGAAGAAAAAGCCAAGATGTCTGGAAACCATGAAGAACATGCTGCCAAGAATAGCGATGCTTCATCAGTTGATGGAGCTATAGGGCAAGCACATGGAGATCGGGTGCCTGAGGTCCCCCAACCTGACCCAGCCATTCTCAAGAACCTTGCCTACCAACAACTTATGGGGCAGATGATGGCTACAATGAATCTCATGGTAGAAAGATTGCCAGTGCCTCCGTCGAGAGCACAGGCTCCCCATGGTGAAACCTCGGGTATTGGGATGACCTTTGAGCAGCTTCGTCGAGTCAGAGCTTTGGACTATGCTAGAATGACTGATCCAGCGGATGTAGATCTGTGGCTGACAAGTCTTGAGAAGGCTTTCTGGATCCTCGACATCCCCGAAGCAGACAAAGTCAAGCACACTGTCTACCTTCTGAAGGGTAGTGCTGGTCACTGGTGGACCATCGAGGAGGAGAAGCGACCCGGTGAGGTGATCGGTTGGGAAGTTTTTCGGCACGAGTTCATCAGTAGATACTTTCCGAAGATGTAATTGGATGAGAAGATCATCGAGTTTGAGCGCCTGCGCCAAGGAACAATGAACATCACCGAGTATGAAGCAAGTTCATGGACCTGTTGAGGTTTTGTCCTCACATGGCAGCAACAGATGACAATCGAATCAGACGTTTTGAGAAAGGCCTGAGTGCTGAGCTGACAACACCTACTTCTGCGTTGGAGAACCGTGAGCGGTTTGCCACATTTGTGGAATCTGTCTGGAGGATTGAACGGTCAGGTAGGGAGAAAAGAGAATCCATGTCTAAGAAGAGGCCTACTCAGTTCCAGGGACAGAGGTTTGGTGGCTTCAAGAAGCCAAGGTTTTCAGTTCCTTCAGTGATGAGAGGTTCCAGTGTACCATCACAGTGGTCTCCGAGTAAGGGAAGACGTTATGTTCCTTCACCATCAAAGGCACATAGTACAGCTTCAGTGGCAGTGACAGGGCCATCTAGGCCATGGTTTGAAGATAGGGCATGCCATCTGTGTGGTCAGATCGGGCATTTCAAGTTAAATTGCCCAAGTAGATATGTTGAAGTAACACAGCAGCTGAGGCAGAATCAACAAGGCTCGGATAGACAGTAGTCCAGTAGTAGTAGAGGGCGAGGACGCGGTCAAGCGTCGCAAGCAGGATCATCTACTCAAGGGAGCAGAGGACGTGGACAGCAAGCAACAGCTCGATTCTATGCTATGAGTCAGCCAGAGGCGATAGTCAACCCATGAGTGGTGGTAGGTCAGATGGAGTTATTTCATTTTGATATGTCTTCTTCTTGCTTTATATCTGTTCTGGTTGACCCAGGTGCTACACACTCTTTTATCACCTATAGTATGCTTGAAAATTATCGTTTACCTGTTAGTTGTAAGAAAGATAGCTTGTTGTTAGAGACCCTTCTTGATGGTTCCTCAATGCTTCGAGAGGAGTGTCCATCTTGTGTCTTATCTTTTTCGGGACACAGTATACAAGTGGATCTTATACCACTTGATATGCATGGTTTCGATGTGATCCTTGGGATGGATACCTTAGAGAAGTATAAGGTTGTTTTGGATTGCGGTTCCAAGCAGGCTGTGTTTGATGATGGTGGTAAGAAGTGGATCTTCCAAGGAGATAGGAAGATTCTTCTAACGTGTCTAGTATCATCTATGATGGCAGAAAAGTTGCTACGACAAGGATGTAAGGCATTCTTAGATCATGTCATGGATACCAAGGCGAAAGGTCCTAGCCTTGAGGAGGTGTCGGTTGTCCGAGAGTTTGCTGATGTGTTTCCTGATGAGTTCCCCGGTGTCCCTCCACCCTGAGAGATTGATTTCGAGATCAATTTGGTTCTAGGAACACAACCAGTTGCACAGACACCATATAGGATGGCTCCAGTGGAGATGGTAGAGCTTAAGAAGTAGTTACAAGAGTTGTTGGAGAAAGGTTTCATCTGACCAAGTACATCGCCTTGGGGTGCTCCAGTGCTCTTCGTTAAGAAGAAGGACGGGTTGATGTGGTTGTGTATAAACTACCGACAGTTGAACAAGGTCACAATCAAGAACAAGTACCCGTTTCCGAGGATAGACGATCTGTTCGATCAGTTGTGTGGTGCTATAATGTTTTCAAAGATCGACCTACTGTCCAGATATCATCAGTTGAGGATTAAGGCAGATGACATACCAAAGTTAGTTTTTAGGACGAGGTATGGTCACTTCAAGTTTGTGGTTATGCCGTTTGGGCTAACCAATGCACCTTCTGCTTTCATGGATTTGATGAATCGAGTGTTCCGTCCATTCTTAGATCAGTTTTTTGTAGTCTTTATAGATGACATATTGATCTATAGTCGGGACATGTAAGAGCATGAGTGACATCTTCGACTAGCGTTGACTCTTCTTCGTCAACATTAGTTGTACGCCAAGTTCAGTAAGTGTGAGTTCTGGTTGGAAGAAGTAACTTTCTTGGGTCATATGATATCTGCAGAAGGAGTAAAAGTGGACCCCAGGAAGGTGGAGTCAGTAGCAGAGTGGGAACAACCAAAGATGCCGACAGAAGTTCATAGTTTCCTAGGATTAGCAGGATACTACCGAAGGTTTATCAAGGACTTCAGTGTGATTGCATTACCGATGACGAAGTCGACTAGAAAGGATGTACCTTTTGTCTGGATTGATCGTTGACAGCAAGCTTTCCAAATTTTGAAGGAAAAGCTGACTAGTGCTCCAGTGCTAGTCCTGCCACATCCTGGGAAGGGCTATGTTGTTTTCTGTGATGCTTCCAAGAAAGGTTTAGGTTGTGTGCTGATGCAGGAAGATCATGTGGTTTCTTTTGCTTCACGACAGCTTAAGAAACACGAGGAGAACTATCCGACACATGACTTGGAGTTGGCAGCGGTGGTTCATGCGTTAAATATTTGGAGACACTATCTTTATGGAAAGGTATGCCAGATCTTTACAGATCATAAGAATCCGAAGTACATCTTTTCGCAGAATGAGCTAAACATGTGACAGCATCATTGGATGGAGCTAATCAATGATTACGACTGCACCATTGAGTATCATCCTGGTAAGGCAAATTTGGTAGCTGATGCGCTTAGCCAAAAGTCTTATTCTCTCTCTACAAAGAAGGCACAGTTGAGTTCCCTGGTATGTCATAGACGAGATATGTTTGTCTCCTTGCGGCAGATGAATGTGCAGATGGGAGTTTCCTTGTTAGCGGGACTTTTAGCACATATGCAAGTCAAGCCTACGTAGAGACAACAAATCAAAGATGCACAACAAATAGATGATACAGTGCAGATGATCAAGTCAGAGTTCGGCAACGAAAGGCGTGATGGGTTCCATGAGTCTGAGGATGGACTAGTTTGCTATCAAGATATGATGGTGGTCCCTGATGCTGATAATCTGAGGAAGCTAGTGCTCGAGGAAGCACACACATCGATGTATGTTATGCATCTAGGTGTCACAAAAATGTATCTTAATATGAAGGACTTGTATTTGTGTCCCGGCTTGAAGAAAGATGTAGCTGGGTTTGTGGCTAGATGTGCGGTATTTCAGCAAGTCAAGGCAGAGCATCAGAAGCTGGCAGGTACGTTACAACCCCTGCTGATACCGCAGTGGAAATGGGATCATATAACCATGGATTTCGTAGTTGGTCTACCCAGGACAACTAGGAATCATGATTCCATTTGGGTAATAGTGGACAGATTGACGAAGTCTGCCCATTTCATACTTGTAAAGACAACGTATATAGCCGAGAAGCTCACTCAGGTATATGTAGATGAGATTGTATGTTTGCACGGTGTGCCAGCAATGATAGTTTCTGACAGAGGCCCTCAGTTCATGAGTCATTTTTGGGAATAGTTGCATAAAGCATTAGGAACATAGTTGAGGTTCATCACCGCTTTCCACCCACAGACAGATGGACAGTCTGAGAGGACTATTCAGACTTTGTAGGATCTCCTTCGGGCTTGTGTTTTGTAGTTCCTAATCAGTTGGGATGTACATCTCAGTCTGATAGTGTTCGCCTACAACAATAGTTATCAGTGGAGCATTGACATGGCTCCTTATGAGGCCTTATATGGCAGGAAGTTTAGACCTCCGTTATGTTGGTATGAGTCTGGTGAATATCAGCTTCTGGGTCTTGAGTTAGTACAGCAAACAACATAAAAGATCAAGGTGATACAACAATAGTTGAAAGCGGCACAGGATAGGCAGAAGTCTTATGCAGACAATCGCCGACGACCTTTGGAGTTCTAGGTAGGAGACAAAGTGTATCTTAAAGTCTTGCCATGGAAAGGTGTGCTAAGGTTTGGCTGGAAGGGTAAGCTAGCACCCAGATATAAGGGGCCATACCCAGTCATAGGACGTATGGGCAAGGTAGCTTACGAGTTAGAGCTACCACCAGAGTTGTACAGGTTACACCCAGTGTTCCATGTCAGTATGCTGAAGAAAAGTCATCCAGATACAGGAACAGTGATACAACCAATCGAAGTTGAGCTTGATGAAGATGTGACCTACGAGGAAGGTCCTGTGATGACCCTTAACAGAAGAGTAAAGAAGTTGAAGAGGAAGGACCTGGTTCTTGTAAAGGTTCTTTGGCATCATCGTGGCATTGAGGAAGCCATGTGGGAGCTTGAGGAACAGATGAGGAGGAAGTATCCCTCGCTTTTCTCTTCAGATTTTGAGGACGAAATCCCTTTGTAGAGGGTTATAGCTTGTAAGGACCCTGACCTCCATTTAGGGCTTATCCTATTTGCTTTGCTTAACCCTGATGCTTAGTGGCTTGCTAATCACCTTTAGTGGTGATTAGGGTTTGTTGGTGTTTTGTTGAGAGTTGGAGGTGCTACTTGCAATCTACCCAAGTCTAGGGGTTGTGGGCAAGTTGGTCACCTTTTGAGGTGTTCCTCCCTCTCCTTGCTTCCTCTTGTGTTGAGAGGAAGGGTTGGGCTTGTTGCTTGAGTTCCTTTGGGCTTGGTTGAGCCTTGTTGGGCCTTGTTGTTTTGCCTTTTGGACCTTGTGTCAGGAAAGAGTGCCTTGTGTCAGCCTAGGTGTGTCGGCCATGGCTGTGTCGGCCTAGGTGTGTCTCCCAGGGTGTGATTTCGGGCATGGTGTGGGCAATACCCCTCTCTCATTTAAGTTGATAGGTGAGCTTCTGTTCTAGTGGTTGGAGCAACACCCTTCTCTCACCATGGATTCGAGAGGTGAGCTTTGTGGTGGTTATAGACCTTTGTTAGGGTTGATCCTTGTGGTTGCCCGATGGGTGATAAGAAGTTGTGCAAGACCCCTCTCTCTTGGTTATTGAGAGGTGAGCCATCTTCTTGATCCTTTAGGGTTTTGGTGCCCTTGTGCTTGAGGTTGGTGATGACCTTGTGGAGTTGCATCTTTCACGATATGGTCTCGAGGTGATGTTCCCCATTACCCCTCTTGATCTAGAGTGTTGGTTGACATGTTGTGGTTGTGTTGAGTGTTACACCTGGTTCCTGCCTTGTGTATGTCGGGCGTCACACTTGGTTGCGTACCCTGCCCGACATGCCTAGTTTAGGTGGTAGCTCGACGTCGTTACACCTTGGACGATAGGGGGAATTGTGATCTAGTCTTGTGTTGGGTGTTACACCACAACCTTTGCCTTGTGTGTTGGTCGATAGGTTGAGGCTAGGCTGGTTGGACGACAGGATCCTTTGCCGCCCATTTGCGTTGCACCTTTGGGTGTTAGCCTTGTTGAGTGGTGCTGCCCGATACACCTAGCCTGAGGTGGTAGCCTAGTGCCCGTTACACCTTGGATGATATGGAGTTTAGTGGCTAGCTTTGTGTTGGGCGTCATGACAGTGGTGATGCCCGATAGTAACCCCAGTTGTTGCACGATACACTTGTGGTTCCACGACACACATAGGTGCATGACATGTCCCACAGATCTAGTTGCACGTTATGCTTGTGCATGTTATACCTTGGGGTCCTTGTTGCACGATACATCTTGAGGTAGTAGCCGATACACCTTGCTGGTTTGCTTGGCCGTTATGAGGCTTGAGTGCATGGGCGATTTGAGGAAGTACCCTGCCCGATACTATCTCTAGTGAGGATGCCCTACCCATCACACTTCTTGTGAGGGTAGTGGGCACTTCTAGTGAGGGTCTTGTTCCTTCTGGAAAACATATATGCTAGCTCTTGTTCATGCAATCACGTTGGTTTATGATGGTGACCTTTGATATGTTTGATAATAGTAGATTACATCTATGTATCCTGACATGACATTACATGTGTTTATGATCATCTTGAATTATATGTATAATGCTGAGAAAATGGTAAGCATATAAGATGTTTTGTTTGATGATATGACCTATGTCTATGGTCACAGGTTGAGGCATGAATGATAAATCATATGATCATCAATGTTGCCCTATGCTTGATAATATGATCTTTATGTTAATCCATGATGATTGTGTACACTAACCATTGAGGTGTTTCATATAGATGCATAGCCAAGTAAAGGGCTACGAGGTATATATGTTTGAGTAACACTGCTCTGATGGTTACTCTTTATGATGAGATAACATGCATGATGTGTTTTGGTTTGAGGACCTGAGTTTGGCTAAAGTGCCTAAGTTGAGGTGTTATCCTCTGATGATGATCTGGGATTTTTATCCCAAGTGATGAGAATGTCGTATGAGGCAAGTGGTTTCTTATGATGAGGGATTGAGATTCTGGAGTAACATGATGATGGTAACAATAATGTAGCTTAATGTTATGTATGTGTTACAACTTGGTTGCCTCAATAACCCACTTAAAATACACTAACTAATCACAGTGGAATATATCATGTAGTTTTCCCTGGCCAAAGATCCATCATCGTCAGAAGCTGGTGATGGTGAAATGGGTTCTCCTGCGGGTTAACCTGGAGCGCATATTGTTGAGTATGTGAGGTTTCTCCTAGCCTAAAGTGAGGAGGTAAGAGTGCAACTTCGGTTGTAGACTCCAGAGTGCAGATTCAGGCCTGTAGCTCAAATATGATAAGAGCATGGTGAACAGGCCCATGGCTCAGGATGTGTGATATGGGAGCATGAATGTGTTCATGGATCAGAGCACAGTGAACAGGCCCGTGGCTCAGTTTCACTAGTGCCGATACCTATACCAAGGCGGGCTAGGAAGAGGGTAGCCTGACCCTGTGGCTGAGGCCACTTAAGCATGAGACTACGGTCCTGCTTGTGTTGTACTCGTGCACTGACCACGAGGTGGGAGGTCGTGGAGTCTAGCTCTTCCATTGACCTTGTATGGCACTGGCTCCGGGCTTCGCAGCCGTCGGTTGGATTTGAGCAGTACGGTTCACTTCCTCAGGGCATAATAATACGTAATCCAGCCGAATAGTATTTATTGCTTAAGGCAAAACACGGAACATTGATTGAGGCCTTGCTTGTGTAGTTGATCTTGTTATACTTGAAGTTTCTTATACGTTCCTTATTTTATGTGGTAAGATCTTATAAACCTTATCTTGTCAATCATGTTCCATAAAGAAATACTTGGTTATCTGCCTTCCTTACAGCCTGGTAAGCTTGATGGTATGAATAGCTTTGCTATATAGACTGCTCTTGTTATACCTTCTATCAGTTATCTGTTGATTTTGCTTTAATCCTTCTATGGTTTTATGGTTTCGGCGGGGAGTTATGTTTCTCACTGGGATTGTGTGTCTCACCCCACTAGTTTATAACCTTTTTAGGTGTTCGAGCTAGACGTGGTGGTGGTCGCGGGGTTGCGGCCGAGCAGCAAGACGAGCAGTAGAAGGCAATAAATGGACATGTTGTTGTTTTGGTTGTTTTGTAGTAGAGTCTGAGAGTCATCCCTGTACACTCAGGTCCTTGGAGGCATTTTGACGTTGTTTCACGATGTATAGTTGTTGAAGTTTTGTATATCCTGCTGCTGGCCGGATGTGGGCTGTTATGTATGTATAAACAGGTGTTGAACTCTTGTGATGGCTAGACAGCTGATCCCCTAAGTTGTGGACACGTATCATTACATGTAAATGTTTATATAACTTATTTTCTTGCAAGACAAGGATCTGAATGTAATAGTTTCTTAGTTTATCTGCTTTTCGAAACCGGTTTTAATTAACCCGTGTTTTGGTAATTAGTGGTTTATGGTGTTTTCTGCATGTTTTCGCATGACACCTTGCTGTTTGTGTGATAGTGGGATGTGTCGCCACAATCATGATGATAGAATCTGGGTATTTGAACCCATTACTCACCATATAACACTTGTTACAACTTATTAGGTAACTTCATACCTTCATATCATCTGACCCAGAGACATTATAATTCTTATTACACAAAGCATTGCACATAGTTCACAAAGTTCATTCCACCTCTTATTACCCCTTAATAGGCAATAAGGCATATTATGGCTTATGAGGCTCATAAATCATCTAAGATAATTAGCACATCATGTGACACACATGATTCATTAATTGTAGGTTACCTCTCACTAAGAAACAAACAAATGAAGGCTTATAAGGCCTATAGAACATTTTCAATATACAGAGCATCATAGCTCATAACTGGCTATGTTCATCATCTCAACATATCTGCATGATTAGTAATCATGATACAATTACATATTAGAACCATGCAATGCAAGGGTTATCTTACTCATTCATAACCCATTACTTTTTATTTGAGCTTCACATAGGATTACTCTGTATTAGATCTTCACATAGCATCACCATGTATTAAGGTTTCACATAGCATTATCTTGCATTAGGGTTCACATATCATTAATTTGTATTAGGGCTTCACATAGTATTACCTTGTATTAGGGTTCACATAGCAAGGAAATCAATATGGATAACATAAGTATTCATTCATACTTATTTATTCCCATCATTCACCATTAAATGAATTATCAACACACAACATGAGTTTCTCTCTCATCTTTGCCAGAATATGATTACATCATAGTTTATAGGTTTGGAATAACCTTTTCATAAGGCATGTTAGCCTACATTCAACAGAGTGCATTACGTCTCAATGTAACCATTGACATGACACATTTCATGTGTCATTCATCCAATTATCCTGGACTTATAATACATCAAGGTATACCAGTTTTAGGGTGTTGGATGTGATATCTATCATATCTTGATGTATCACTTCCCTCAACACCTTTATCTTACTTGAGTTCGTACACTTAGTTTGTATTAGGGTATTCCCCATCCTAATACTTTATGCACCAGTTCATCACAATTATCATGTAAAGTAGTGGTCATTAATCACTCACATAGAATATACAACCATTGCCAATACTATGGACTCATCCTTGAGTTAGGAACTATTAATATAAGGTTGTTCATTATCAACCTCTCTAGGTGTTACATTTGTCATAACATTAATCACTGTTCCATTATTAGGAATAGTATTCTCCATATTTATAATTTGAGGATTCACATAGAATATTCCATACATTTATGGATTTTACATAGTATTACTCTTCAATAGAGTTTCATATAGTCATCCTTCTATATCAGGGTTTCACCTAGTATTATGTGAAATTAAGATTTCACAATACATCACCCAGTGCTAGGTCTTCATATAGGATTAGTGGCACTACCCTATATTAGGGTTTCATGCACCTTACCCCATTTTAGGGATTAAGGTTTTCTATTCACATCCAAGTAAGGTTTCTCTTACCTTATTCCCAAATTAGGGTTAGGATGTACAATTCCCATTAAATTAGGGTTTCCTTCATTGTTACACTCAGTTAGGGTTACATCATCACCCTGTATTTATGATAACACTCAACTTTTCCCTAGATTAGGGTTTCACACATAGCTTTGCTCTAATTAGGGTTTCGCACATAGCATTGCTCTAATTAGGGTTTCACACATAGCATTGCTCTAATTAGGATTTCACACATAGCATTTCTCTAATTAGGGTTTCACACATAGCATTTCTCTAATTAGGGTTTCACACATAGCATTGCTCTAATTAGGGTTTCACACATAGCATTGCTCTAATTAGGGTTTCACACATAGCATTGCTCTAATTAGGGTTTCACACATAGCATTTCTCTAATTATGGTTTCACACATAGCATTGCTCTAATTAGGGTTTCACACATAGCATTGCTCTAATTAGGGTTTCACACATAGCATTACTCTAATTAGGGTTTCACACATAGCATTGCTCTAATTAGGATTTCACACATAGCTGATTGACCTTTGTTCATATTAGATGTCCAAATGGTCTAATAAATTAAACCATCAATTATATAAGGAATTCAAAATAATTGACCAATTAAAATTTCAATTTCACAAAGTGATCAATTGGGCTAACCATTGAAATCTTCAATTGCATTAAGTATCTAAATAGGTTCACCATATTGGACCTTCAATTACATGAGATGTTCAAATGGATTAACCATGTTGATCTTTACAAAGTTAATTACTTAGACCCTCAATGATCTTGGTTCTCATACATCAATTGGTTGAAAACCAATTGAACAAGTTATACTTGAAACCAATTGGACAAAGTAGGTATTGAAACCGTTTGCACTTTGGGTCTCCAAACGGTTTGAGACCGTTTGGTCCCAAACGGTCTTGAGACCATTTGTACCATTTGGACCCAAACGGTCTTGATACCATTTGGTCCAAACCTTCTCAAAACCGCATGGACCAAAAAGGCACTTCAACACTCAATCGACTCAATGTTTCAATCCATGGACCAATTATAAAATGAACCACTAAAGAATTCATCAATTGGACCACTGAATCACCATTCAATTATACCTTAAATTTATGGTTTTGAACCCAATTTAACTAGTTTTGATAATCAAGAAACCATCACTTAGGGTTTGAAATCGAGGATCCATCAATGATTGACATTGTAGAATCAAATCAATTGAAATTATTGAACTATCATCATCACATGATATGACCTGACCTCAAACGGTCTTGGATGACCACCAAAAGGTCTTGAGACCATTTGGTTGATCTCCAAACGGTCTTGAGACCGTTTTCCCATTCCATCATCAAAACCCATGACATCCAATTAGGGTTTTGAACCATGGGATTGATTATCAATTCAACACTTAGTTGTAATTCAATTTGGTAGCTTTGGACCTTCAAACACTTAGAAATACTTAACCATAGACCTCCAAACGGTCTTGGGTGACCCCCAAATGGTCTTGAGACCGTTTGGGTGATCCCCAAATGGTTTTGAAACCGTTTGGGTCAATCAACCCAAAACATCATCTCAAACAATTGAAAATTCAACACTTAGTCGATTAGGGTTGCAATTAAGGAATCATTCACAATTGAAACCTTCAAGATCAAATCAATTGAAACCATTGGATCAAGATCCAAGCACCACAGCATATATCTTCAAATAGTCAACCATCTCAAACGGTCAACCATTCCAAATGGTTTGGAACCCAAACGGTTTGCAAACCGTTTGGTCACCAAACCGTTTGGTGAAACCGTTTGGACTCAACATTGAAACAGTTTGCCCTAGATATTTAGGTAGGTGTGTGCTTATGATGATGTCATCATCATAAAGCTCCAAACTCATGAAATCTACTGTGTTTTCCATGGATATTGCATCAATCAATCAAACTTAATTTCGGAAATGTAGAAATGATCACCAACTGATAAGGAATTGATTGCAATAATAAAATTAAGGGTTCAAGTTATAAAACCCACCTCCAATTGAGCTCCAAAGCTCCAAGCTCACGGAAACAATGGTGGATGCAACTCCTTTCACTATTCCAAGGGTCGTCCTCAAGCTTTGAGTGAAAAGAATTGGTTAGAATTGAAGAGGGGATCAAGATAAGAAGAATTTATGCATTGATTTTCGATTTTCACCATGGATTCAAGGTGAAAGAAGGTCAAGAACCTTACCAACAGGTTGGGGGTCGTCCTCCTGCTCCTCCACAGCTCCTTAGTCATTTTCCAAGAAAGTGGAAATAAAGAAATCCGAAAAAGCCTTTGTTTTGGCTTAGAAAGGGTACTTTTATAAGAAAATTGATGAGAGAGAAAATACTTTATAAAAGTCTTTTAATTCCAAAATTGTTTCCACCACTTCCCCCTTGGTTTATTGCATGCAAGTTCATCTCTATCCGCACCAAACTCCCTTCCATTATCCATGAATTAAGGGAAAAGAAATTAAGCACCTTAACCCTTATAATAAGAATATCCATATTTGAATGGAAATTCTTTTTCTTATAATAATGGTGAGTGGAATTTCACCTCCTTAGGATATGATCGTGCCTTTACAAGGATTTAAGCTCATACAAACACATTTGAATCCAACCATTTTAATTTTGGTTGAAGGCCCTTTAATTAATACATTCATTTTTGCCCTAAATTGAATTAGGGTTTCAATTAGGATTAAATCTTGATTATTTTAATATCAAGATTCTCTCTCCTACAATTTAATTCAAATGAGGCGCCCCTCTCATTTTATTTTCTCTAAAAGATGCCAAGAAACATTAGGGACCTTGTTGAAGTGGTAATTTGCATATTGAACCCTAGGTTTTGGGTAAATTGCACATTACACCAAAACTAGGTTCTAATGCACAAGGATTGCTTTACAAGCTTAATCTTGGTGCCCAAGCTTGTGAAAACCATACCACTACATCATATTCATTCTTATTATGTCTCAACATCAGAGGAACATCTTTTCATGCAAAATTTGCAATTTAACCCCTCAACTTGGGTAATTTGCACTTTAGTCCAAAATAAGCAAACATTGCTTCAACATTGTTCAAACAGGATCAAAATTGAAACATAAGTTTCTCATGAGCCCTAATTACTTTTCCCAAGATTAGATTAAGTATCCAGTCAACCTTATTAGGTAAAACATCTAGGGTTAACACATAACCCAGGCCAGGGATGTTACAGATCTACTATGATGCATTGGCATCTTCAAATCACATGGTTTCCCTAAAAAATTATGAGCAGAGGGGTATGCCTACTCACTCAATGAATGAGTACTTTAAATAAACAACATAAAATATTTGAATTGTCAAAGATATATTATTTATAAATTGACATTAAAGTAGAATAGTAATGAACTATCAGAAGAACTAATCATGCATGGACATACATATATATATTGGAGGATACTCTAGACATCCATAAAGAGTAAATCAATATCCTAACATACTTGATTAATCACAAAGGAACTAGTATTAAAAAACATACAAATGGCAAGTTACTCTAGAAACTCCAAAGAATAAATCAATCACTTTACAAAACTGATCAATCTCTCATTCATATTAATATGCCCTGAACCGACATGAAGTGTACCATGATATGTGAATGCATCACAGTAAGCTACAATCTCACTGTACAAGGCTTAGAACCATGCTCGGGTTACTAAGCATATCTATCGAGTAAGACCCTATCTGTAGCGGGCCTCACCACATCCAACTCTCAACAGCTAATGAGAGTAGATGGATATCTTGATTTTCAAATCCCTCAAGCTTGTTGTGCACCAAAGGACCTATGGATGGTGTCCATTGATCGCCACAACTCATAAGACATGTACTACTAGCATCTCCAATTGGTGTTGGGTTCCCTACTACAAGGGGGTCTGATGAGGCTTGTCTCTTCTTTAGTAAGTTGGATGAACCAAGTGCAAGAGTTGATATTGTATTGTTTGAAGGAAATAAGAACCCCACTTTGAGATCAGCTTGGAATTCATGGAGGGTAGTTGGTGATGAGGTCGGCTGGGCAAGTTGAGTTTGGTCCATAGGAAATGACTAGGCAATCTGTTATACACAACCTAGTTGCTTTTATTGTCTATAACTCGTGGTGAGAAAGGAATCAAAAGTTTTTTCTGGTCCGTGAAAACGTCCTGGTTGCATTTGGAAAGAATACAGAGTTGATTCTTTTTTTATTCTTGGCTGATTGGCCGGTGTACAAATAGATAGTCTTTTTTGTTTCTCCTTTTCTTTCTTTGTCTTTTTTATTTTGTTTGTACATAGACCTTTGAAAAATAAAAAAAGGGAGAAGGCTCACTTGGAGCCGCAAAAAGAAGCTATTTTTATACTTGAAAATGCTACAATTTAGATATTGTGCTAGAGTAAAATACTAACACTATTTACCCAATAAAATTGGGGTTATCAAATAGCTCAAGTTAATTAATTGTAGATTATTTTCATTTATTAATATAAAATAATCATAAACTCCTATATAACAAGTTTTTCTTGAAAAAAAAAAAATTAAAAAATGTCACAAAATGTGAACTAAACCCAGTAATTATGTAAAATTCATAACAAAATAGAGAAGTAATATAAAAATTTTGGTATCATCACTCCCCCTCTTATATAAATATTCAATCAAATGGGAAATCGTGGATCTTCTCTTTTTCAAACACATGGGTCTAATAAGGACTTCGTAAGTATATTATATGTAGGCACCAAATGCGTACGAGGAATGTAGTTTGATTTAGGCATTTTGTTTACTGTATATTAATTTGGGTAAAAATTAATGTAATTTCCATCCGATTTTAAATTGAGGCTATTTATATATTAAAATTTGTTGTGGCCTTGTAGTAATGCACTCTAGTAACGAGATATTGGTATCATGATCATGATATGTTGATGTCAGCCATCTCTGTGATTGATAAAATTCCTAATATACATGCTTTTACCACTTTTCCTTCTTTGGACCTACACATTAACTTTAGGTAATTCAACTACTATTACTACTCTAACATCAAGATGAAGCTAGTTATTGTCTTTCTTTTTTGTTATAGACATCATGAATCCCATTGTGAATTATTTTGGGTTCCCTTATACCTATATGTATATTTATTCACTCAAACACACATGTATTGATATCAAAACCCTATATTTAGACTTTGAAGATACATTGAGGACTATATGCCCTCATGACACAAAGATTATGACTCTAATGGACTGTGATATCTTCAATTTTATTAAACAATGTCCTTAAGGACTTTGATATAAGATATTCTGATTTAAAAGATGCCCTATGATGTTTCTATCACATTGCCACCCTTCATTTTTATATCCATACCTTGACTCTTTTTTGCCTTAGTTGGTTTAAACTCAAAGCATTGACCCTTTTATATCATTAAATTATTCAAAAACCTAAATTTTATTCCCTTTTGGTCCCTAATTAATTTAAATATCCAACTTGATCTTTCTATTCCATGTTTGGTGTAAATCCCTAATTAATCATGTTTGGTAATCACTTTGGTTAAGAGCCTAAGCAAATTGTTTCTCTTCAATTAGCTTTTAGAATATGAGGTTATGATTTAATTGGAATGTTTCATGTTAGTTGTCTAAATATAAGTCCTACTTGGGCTAGTTGTTGTTTGTGTTTGTTTCAAACATTTATAGTTATTTTATGTAGACCCATAATGTGTAAGTTATTTGAGTTGTGAGTTAGTGATCATCTATTCCTAGCATCTCACTCACTATACATTTGGTAGGGATACATTGGGTGACCTTCTCTCTCATTATATATGGTAGAGATGCATATGGCTACTATTTGAGTAAAGAGCTATTAGATCCCTAGATTTTGGTAGAGAGGTATTGTACTGCCTGCCACTCATTATACTTACAGTTCACATTTATCAGACCTCCTACCCATTTTAACAAATAAGTAGAGAGGTCTTAGACTGACCTACCCACCATAGAAAGATATTGCACTTCCTACCACTTATATAGAGTATTGGACTATATGGTATTATTAGTGATGTATGGACCACATATCATGATATTATTGTATTACATGTTGTGGTTGCACTCACTGTACACTCAGATTTATTGCTTTACTTATTTGTAGGGTTTTTCTTCCTTATTTCATTGTCTATATCAATGACATTTTTGATAAATATTTTCCCAAAACTAATATATATGTGTTGATGAGAAAATATTTTTCTTATGTCCTTGGATGATGTCAACTTTGAAAAATTTATCAATGTGTTACTCATAATAGAAATATTTGTAAAATTATTTTCTTGAAACCTATGCATACTACCCAAGTTCTAATGTAAACATACCAACATTTTTTAATAAAAATATAATTTGTTGTTGTTCTACTTCATTCAGTTTTTGTACCTAATTGTGAGAAGCCAAACCCCAAATTACAAGCAAATGTAATCTGGGTAGAAGTACCTCACACTAAACCCAAAGTTTACCCAACACCAATGACATTTAGATGTGTTGTGAGGAAAATATAAATATATAGTTAAAATCTTTCAGGTATATTGACCAACACTATTGGGATATACACTTAAGGACTCAGTTACAAATGTTATTAGGCTTTGGAATAGACAAATGCCTAGGTAGGCACCATAATAATACCATGAAAAGGTGTGAGTCTTGAAACTGATGTGATAACTATCAATGTGATGATTTTCTTTCCACCACAAGAAGATTATTTGGCAATGATTCTCTACAAAAAAACCTTAACACAAATCTTGCTCAATCTATTTATTTATTATAGATCTACCTATGACATTAGCTTTAAGAATACAAATAGCATGAGTAAGTCTAGAGTGTTGGCATCATCATAGAAATTGACTCTATAGAATGTCTACATGAACCATAAACTTTGCGACATTAATTTTTCTAAATAATATAACATGGTATGATTTTTTAAGAAGTTCTATCTATAGAAATATGTAGACCATTGCATAACTCTACAATTCTGTTTCAGAAGTTTAGCAAGCATCTACATAGCTCCTTTTTCAATAAATGCAATGACAATTTAACGATCCAATTACATTAATTAAATCCAAATGCATAGTTTAATCATTCCCATAACCCTTCATTTCTAAAATTCGACTCCAAAACATAATACATAAAAATTCTAATGATCCAATTTATTTGTAAATCTATTAATTCGATAAAATCACAATCACAAAATTCAATTCCATATCCATAATCCAACTCTAAATTTCATCTCACAACATTCACGTTCAAATTCACAAATCAATTTCCTACAAACACAACTTTTAACAATCTCATTCATTGAAATAAATTAACAATTCACTTGAAGATAACACAAGGTGTTACTAGATTCTGGCCCGATGCCATTAGGTTTTCGGCAGAGAAGCGGCTGCGGTTGTGGGCTAAAGTGGCCCGAGCAACCCCAACCATGATAGTTCACATACGTTCATGGGAAACGACGATGGCGGAGGTGACCATGCGCCTCTTGATGACCTGTTGAATAAATAAGCATCACACACAGATGCGACATTATGCACGAGAGAGAGAAGGCAATCAAAAAAATGTATTTGGAAACGACTACCGGCTTAGGTAGCATCTCGTACGTCAAATCTATCTCCACTACACTGAATCCTGAAGATCTCAAAGTTGAATATTGTGGCGAGCTCCAACCTCTGATTGTGTGAGAGTAAGCTATACAGCCTCCCTGGGAGCATAGTCACAAATTCGGTGAACAGGATAGGATACGTTCGGTTGAGTTGAAAAGTTCAGAATTCGGCAGTTATGCGAAAAATCAGATAAAAAGCGGTCAACGTACGGTAAAAGTATAATCAATTATTCGGGAAAAAGTCGGAAAAATATTGGAGGATATATACATATATTGCGTACATATATATGTGTATATATGTTCTGCACATATATATGTACATATATATTGCATACATATATCTATAACTATTACTTACATATACATATATTACTTACATACACACACATATATGCATGTACATACAAACAAACACATATATACAATCAAACTAAGTTAGAGTATTTATCAGTATAATAGGGGAAAAGAACGTATAGAGCGGGAAAAAATAGTAAACGTGATTAATTCGCAAAAAAACTGGAATAATTCGTAATATTTGTGAATTGAGATTTATTCGGGAGTTTCATACGTAAAGGATAAAACGCGACTTTTTTTAAAAAGTCGGAGTATATTGTTACTATGCCTGGGAGCCTTGGCAGAACACAGTCGACGTGGAAGGTGTTGGAATCAGTCGCACTTTTAGGCCTTATTCAATAGGATCCAGATCCTATGGAAACCAATGGCACAAATTCTGAATCATGGATTCCTAATAGGGATATTACATCATTCAATGTTCCAATCAGGAGGAATTTGTTGCAAAGATGATAAGCGGACCTTGTACGGTCTTCAAAAACTCCCTTCCATTGTAGTCATGGTCGCGAATATAAATGCCTCTAACCCAATAACCAGGAAGCTGATCATTTGAGTACGGATCCTTGACTTCTCAATTTTCTTATGTCAAGACCAACTTCTTAATAGCTTTGGCAACATCATAGACAACACAATCAATATTAATTGACACAAGACTATGGGGTATCACGATAATTCTGCAAGATCGTTATCAAAGTGGACACGACCAAGCCACAACTGCCGGCAATCTTCATCAATAATGAACACTTCCTTGTGGAATGGGAGAACCTACCTACCGTCTGCATGAAGTGTGGCAAACCTGGCTATGAGGACTTTGAGTGCAAGCATGACGTACAACCCAACTTGGATTTTACTGCATCTTTTAGTAGTACAATCCAACACCCTAGTGTCTATACACCATGAAAATTCACACACAAAACCCGAGGGCCACCCAGCGGCCCAAAGCCAAAGCACACCTAAACAACGAAACCTACTCACAATGGAAAGAATACTAGCGCTTACAATCATCCTATTGACACCGCGAAAATGAACAGCTAGACAAGCCCGTGGAGGTTTCTGTTGACAAAGAGGCATCGGACATGGAATAAGGTTTAAGATCGGAGACAAAAAAGAAGGCACAAAAAGTGCCTCAGTCCATTCTAAGCAAAGAAAAATCTATAAATAAGGAACATCCCCAACCAGAGAATAACAAAAATCAAGCTAAGCAGAACAATGACATTGTCCTTGTCCTTAATAGCAACATTCTTCTACTGGGAACAAGTTTTTCCTGTTTCGTGCTAATGGCCGAAGACCCTAGCCCAACTAAGCATCTTCTCCTCAACATGGAAGAGGAGGCGGGGGCTTTGTTTATCTGCAAGACCATAAGATCATATATGAAACTGTCCAGGTAATCCCTAAAAGCGAGACGAAGAGACAAAAGGCTGGTCATATTGTGACTGTAGAAGAAAACATTGGTGAAGCTAGGCAACGATTTGACTTCCATTTGAATGACAAATAATAAACTACAAAGTTATCAATATCGAATATTACGATAAAATAGTGGAACTCTCCACATCCTTCTCAAGGATACCACCTCTTACGATCAACTTCAAATGAACCTCGCCTCCTAGAATCTCCAAGGAGCTTGCTCTTATAAAATATATGAAGAATCACAATATAAGACGAGTAGATATTCTTTATCCTCGTTGTAATGGAAACAAAACATCAAGTATAATTAAGAAGATTGGATACCCATCCTCTCAAGGAGTGTATGCTCATTAATTCATTGAAGCAGTTGTCTCATGTGGGATGACGGCAATTGTTCCATTGGCATTGTGCTCTGCCTTCGACATTTCATAAATTGTAAAATTAATGAAGAATGTCACCTAACATGAGTTCTATCCGTAGGATTTTTTCCACAACTAACTATGGCAAAGGCTTGAAGGACTATCAAACAACATAATTGTCACATGGCAAGTCTTTGGTGATTTTAACACCATGCTAGATATCATATAAAAGAATAGAGGTAAAACAGGGGACAAATGATCTTAGACATGAGGTGAAAGGAAAATTCTACACCTTCAATCATAAATCCCTAGTCAGAAGGCTAGAAAGAGTTAGTGACAATGAGAATTGGCTCTCCATGTAAAAAAAAGATAGTGTAACCATCATGGTTCATATTGACCCCTCCTAAACTCATGTGCTCGTATCATGCCCCAAAGTAGGAATAAAAAAGCTTCACCAGTCCAGAACACAGATGAGATGGAAGGCTCTTGCCTGGATTCCACTCTAAGATAATGGCCCATTGGTGGAAAGAAATGTCATTCCTTTTGAAGCAAACTACCTATAGAGCTAACAAGAGGGCACTCACTTTATCCTTCACTAATTGAACAAGTGTCAGCTAGCAACAAATAAGACTTCCTTATACTCTAATGATATTGCCTTCATTGAGCTCCAGGAGAAATGTCACCTCATCCATATGCAAAAAATCCCATTTGAAATGAAAATTGCATATTAATTGGATGAAGCATGGATACAAAAACACAATTTTTTCCCTCAATCATATGTCAAAGCGAGGTGTCACAATAATTGCATCTTCCATAACAAGGATGTTGCTAGCTATTGGACCATTGAAGCTCACAATCACAAACACCTAGTGAGGAATTTCTTCTTCAAGCTCATGTCTAGCAGCACCAAATCGAATCCCTATGAATTTAGATCATATGTGGGTACCTTCTCAAGTTTGAATCATAATTATAAGATTCATTTAACTATACCTCCTTTTTGAGTAGATATCAAACACACAATCTTCAAAATAATGCAAATGAAGGTGTCAAACTGAACAACCTAAATCACATATCCAAAATGAAGCAGATCTAGAGTATTCAAACTCTTAGATTTATAACCCGACACTCAAGCCCCCACAACTGTTATATGGGGTTCATGTAGTGATCGGGGTCGAATCACAAAGAAAAAGTTGGTATGTGCTAGAAACATAGAGCCTCAGGCTCAAATACAACAAAAAAATAGGTAGAATAAGGTGGTGTTCCCAAAGGAACTATGTCAATCCAAATAAAATAATAAAAGCAAAGAAAATATAACAGAACAAGAGCATAAGATCAAATAAGAAAAGATATAACCAAAGTATAGAAAGGAACATGGATTGGGTTTCACCTACTAAGATCTCTCACCAACATGCAATACTCGCACCCTTTTGTGTACCTTTAGCAAGATTACAAGCAATTATCATATATGTCTATACCCTCCTCTCTTTAGCTCAGGATAGATCTAAATTATAAGGTTGTCTCTCTCTTTCTCTCGAGATGGCAAACAAACACTCACAAAGAAAACCATATGACCATTAGCTTTAGAACTCCAATATTTTCATGCATTCGTGCAACTCCATAATGCTTAGATAACATTAATACTACTCTTTCGAGGCATTAACAATAAAACATCACAAGATGGTAGCTAAGCATACAAGTGAAGCATTCAAGAACCAGAGTATGGAGATAACCGTTGCTAATATATATATATATATATATATATATATATATATATATATATATATATATATATATATATATATATATATATATATATATATATGTATATATATATATATATATATTCAAATAAATGTAAGTATATACATGTTGGGAGAGTCTTAGTGCTACTTCCAATCTATATATATATATATATATATATATATATATATATATATATATATATATATATATATATATATATATATATATATATTCAAAAGGTTGTAAGTATATACATGTTGGGAGAGCCTTAGTGGCTACTTCCAACCTATATATATATATATATATATATATATATATATATATACATACATATATATTTATATATTCAAAAGGATGTAAGTATATACATGTTGGGAGAGCCTTAGTGACTACTTCCAACCCAAGCAAAGAGTTTAGTCGCTCATTATCATGAGTATCATTTTGACTTTACAAACATA
Organism: Alisma plantago-aquatica; assembly: GCA_963693085.1. Lineage (NCBI taxonomy): Eukaryota > Viridiplantae > Streptophyta > Magnoliopsida > Alismatales > Alismataceae > Alisma > Alisma plantago-aquatica. The sequence goes on along the minus strand of OY856412.1, from coordinate 1,189,407,424 downwards.
TGGAGACACTATGAACTGTAGGAAGGAGAATATGGAGAATGGAAAGAAAATCAAAGAAGGGGACTAGGGGATACACTGATGATGATTAGGTGATGGCCAAAATTGTTGGCCTGGTTCTATTGCCCTTGGGTCAAAGCAACAATATTGGTTATCTCCTTTCCTCGTTCTTCCTTCCCCTATCGCAAGAGGAACGCACAATGGGGAACAGGGGGAGGTATGGGAGGAGGATCGATGGACTCTCATCCATCACTCCTAGCATTAGGTGGTAGTGAAAATTAGTCAATGGTGGCTCCTTCCTTTGGTGCTCCATGTCATGTCAGAAGTGCTAGCTCCAGATCGATGTGCGTGACGAAGACCCCCTCTATGTAGTTGGTCATCTCCCATTTATAAATGTCATCCTAGGGTCCTTTACTTATGCCCCAAGCCTCCCAGATACCCACCCTCAGGGCACATGCTCAACGGTCCCAAGTATAGTACCTTTCAGGGCCACTGTCGGGTGTCAGCAATAGGTGCACCATCAGATGATGGGCGTAGATGCACCACCTATTGGTGTGCATTAGAGTGTCACTGATTGATGGATGCAGATGCACTACTGGATGATGCCCACAGGTGCGCCATCGGTTGATGGACACAGACACACCATCGGGCGATGCTCGCAGGTGCACCGTCAGTTGATGTATGCAGACATGCCACTGGTGATGCCCACAAGTGTATCTGTAACATCCCTGACCTGGGTTATGAGTTAACCCTAGATGTTTTGCCTAAATATGTAATTAAATCCTTGTGATTAACTTTGGGCATGTAATTAAGTTTCTCAGAAACATATATTTCAGTTTTTGCTCCTTTTTATATAAAGTTGTAGCATTGTTTTGTAATACAGGGACCTATGTGCAAATTACCCAGTTAGAAGGGTTAACTTGCAATTGCACATGTTGAGATGTTCCTCTGATGTTGAGACATCATGAGAATGATGATGGTAAGGTTTTAGGGATTTCCCAAGCTTGGGCACCAAGGTGCAGCTGTGGAAGCAATCCCGGTGCTTGAAAACCCTAAATTGGAGAAAAGTGCAATTTACCCAATTTAAGGGGTGCAAATTGTAAAATACATCATCTAAAATATCTTTTAAGACTCTTGTCATCATTTAGAGAAGAAATTATAAAAGGTCACTTCAATTGAATAATCATATAATGAAAAACACCTTTATGATTGAATAATCAAGGTGTATGTGCTATAGCCCTTTTATGTGTATGCTTAACTAATAGGTTGATCTTCTTTGCCCTCATTTCTTGACCTTAGAAGAAGGTTTGTCCTTAGAAATAATATGAAGGGACGAGCATAGAAGGATGGAGGGACTTAGTTGAAAATATGGAGAACTTATGAGCCTATGTTGAAAATCTCACCCCAAGTATATATACTCTCCACCTCTCTAAGCAAGGGAACTTTCCCTTCGTTTCCTTCACTGTTCTATTCAACCAAACCGACTAAAGAGGAGCTGTGGAGCTCAGGAGGACGACCAAGGAGGGCAAGGTAGGTTTGAATCCTCCCTTTTGCTTAAGTTCATGGTTAGAACTCGAATTCAAGGTCAAATTGATGGCTAGCTCACATAACTCTACCTTTCTAGCCATCTCTTCTCGACCTTTCCTGGAGGTTTCACCTTGGCCGACCTGTGGAAACTCAAGGACGCCATTAAAAGCTTGGAGCTCAAGGAGCAAGCTTTAGGCGGGTTTTATAACTCTAAACCTATGCTTTATTATATATATCTCGTTTATGCTTTTAGATGATAGTTCTTCTTCTTCTCTACCTTCCTTTGCTACCTTGCAAGCAAATCCGTGAGAAATCCTTGCTGTTCCTGAGTTAGGAGATGAGGACGTTATTTCCAAAGTTAATCCACTACTTTTCACTTTACTAAATGGTCTCCACAAATTGCTCTCTCGGTTTGCAAAACCGTGTAGTGAGCAAACGGTCTCAGGACCGTGTAAGGGAAAACGGTCTTCAAGACCGTTTAGCCGCGTTGACCGAGCGTGGACCATATAAGATTTCTGTTCAAAATTATGTAGTCTAATCACCCACAAAATTTGAGATGATAACTCCAAAGGAATCGTGAGATATGACCTTTTTAATCAACAACTTTAATTGAATTTACTCCTGATTTCCAATCTGTTGAAATCGCCCTTTTTGGGAAAACGGCCTCAAGACCGTGTACGAACGTTGACCAAGCATTGACCGTATGAGATTAATGTTCAAAATAATATTGATTAACAACTCACCAAATTTGATGGACTAATTCCAAACGAGCTAAGAATTGAAGGATGATTACTAGGGCAAACCCTAATTGAAATCAGTACTGAAATCTCAATGAATAACTTAGTGTTTCTGGGTTGATTGACCCAAACGGTCTCAAGACCGTTTGGGGATCAACCAAACGGTCTCAAGACCGTGTGGGGAATCACCCAAGACCGTGTGGAGGTCTGGGGTGAAGTATAGTTGACCAATTGAAAGTACAAAGATACCAAATTACATTGCAATTTAGTATTGATATGATAATCAACTCAATAGATCCAACCTTGAAGAATTTACACTAGAATACAAAAGTTGGATGGGCAAACGGTCTCAAGACCGTTTGGAACTCATCCAAACGGTCTCAAGACCGTGTGGTGACAACCCAAGACCGTTTGGAGGTCTAGGGTTAAGGTAATTTGATCAATTGAGGGCCCAATTGCAATAGGATATTGAACTAATCAATAAACTGATTTGAGACTCAATCAAGGTTCAACTCCTATCAAATCACATTAGATTTTGATGAAATCTTGGGCAAACGGTCTCAAGACCGTGTGGAGTTCATCCACACGATCGCAAGACCGTTTGGGCCAAGTTTGGGCCCAATTGGAGCTCAATTGTAGGGTTCAACCTTGTGTTGATTCACATTGATGAGTCTTGATGGTTGAACGTTGATGGACCTTAATTGAACCAACTTCAACCCTAATTGGTTAGCAATTGAGGGTCAATTGAGTGACAAATTGGTTAAGCATAACCCTAATTAACTCAATCTATAAGTGGTTACCATGGCTTTGAACCATGTTGGAGGTCCAAACGGTTTGAGACCAAGTGGACCAAACGGTCTCAAGACCGTTTGAGGTCACACGGTCTCAAGACCGTTTGAGACCTAACGGTCTCAAGACCGTTTGAGGTCACACAGTCTCAAGACCGTGTGAGGCCTCACGGTCTCAAGACTGTTTGTGGCAAAACGGTCTCAAGACCGTTTGGACTCAAACGATCTCAAGATCGAGAGACATCAAACGGTCTCAAACCGTGTAAGCCCTCTCGGTCTTGAAGTCAAACTTGTTAAACGGTCTACACCCTCACACGGTTTGGGAAATCGACCTTGAAGGTCACACGGTCTTGGAGTCAACCCTAGAAAATGGTCAACTCATCCAAACGGTCTCAAACCGTTTGGAGGTTGAAGGTTGAAACCGTTTGAGGTTTTCAAAGGTTGATTTCACTTAATCACTTGAAGATGTAAATGGTTCAATGATGCTCAAATCTAAACCCTAATGGTAACTTAGGACATTAGGGGATTAAGTGACTAATGAATTAACCCATGATGGTGATCAATGGGGTGAATTACCAAAATACCCTTGAGGGGTTTAATTGAGTAAAACCTTGTTCAAATCAAACCCTAATCATATGATAGTGATGTTTTGGCTTATGTTAGCCCGTGAGGACTTAATCCAACCTGATCTAAAGTGGTGTTATCACCATCTACTAGTATGAGGAGAGAGAAAGTATCTTAAGAGAGAGAAAGTACCTTAAGAGAGAGAAAGTACCCTTTTTGGGTGGACACTCAAGTGAAGAACCTTCAATACACATGAATGTGCATGATTAGGGTATGATCCACCTATGTGAGATCATGGAAACCCTAATTATGAAATATGATGAATCTTAAGCCAATATGAGAACATCAATAATGATGTTCCTCATATATGATGATGTTATGAGTTCAATTCACCATGTGATGTGAATAGTAAACCCTAATTCAAGGGTAATGACATGTGATGTGAATAATAAACCCTAATTCAAAGGTGATGACATGTTTTATGAGTATTAAACTCTATTTGATAAGAATCAAAGAACTTAGCTCTCATGACAAGAATGGAACGTATAATCATTGCTTTGAATTACCTTTATTAGTTGAATTAACCATGCAGGTTCTGATATGGAGGGGATCATACCCAGGTATGGATGATGATACTATATTCATTAAAGGCATATTGATAGCCTTATGAATAAGTAAAGTATCTTGATGCCTTGTCACTGCATTCTATGATAATAATGGGCTGTGAGAGCCATGAATACCATCAAGGTCATGCTTTAGAGATGACTTGTGATGAGTATAATGAGAAATGATGATTGATGTGAGTTAGGTTTGTTGCATTTAGTATTCTATTTTCATAGCTGTTATGCTACTGTTATTGTTTAAAGAACAATGTATGATGTAAAAGAATACTGAATGTACCTAACTAATCAAGTGAAATGTAGAGCCCTGATCATAGATCCATCATTTTCAGAGATCAAATGATGGTGAAACAGGTTTTCCTACGGGGACTCCTGGATCACATACTGTTGAGTATGTGGGGTATATGGATGTGTAGAACCTTACATCCTAGTGTAGGAAATTGATGTAGATGTGTAATCCGTCAATCCTTCACTACTAAACTCATACCGTATCAGTGGATGGTAAACATGAAACCTCCTGATGACGAGGAAAACATAGATATCCGTATCAGTGAAGATAAACATGAAATCTCCTGATGACGAAGAGAGCACAGAACGCCACTGTAACTCTAAAATAGCGAAGGACCAGATTACCCTGGTGAGCTATAATAGTAGAGACACAAGATGTCCTACAAGTGATTCTCTTACTGACTGAGGAAGGTGAAGGTCATGAGAATCCGGATCTTTCGATGACCTAGTATGATACTAAGGCACTTAACAGTGATTGGTTGGGGTATGAGTGGTAAACCTCATCTCCACAGGGCATAATAAAAGTAATGTTTGAAAAACATACTCTACAGCGTAGTATACCTGTTAGAGATAACTACGAGTTAGTTGCTTGATGTTACACTGTATAGTGCATATGTTCTTCATGTTTGATAAATGTTGAACTCTTGTTTACAACTGTATCTGCTATGAATACTTTGTAAGATTTTACTGCTTAAGTTATTCTTTGATGTTATAATAAAGCTTCTGGCGGAGAGTTATAACTCTCGCTGGGACAATTATGTATGATTGTCTCACCCCGTAGACTTCAACTTTTTAGGTGGACGTCGAGGACGGAGGAACAGGTCTACAGGTGACCAGTCCCAGCAGCAGCAGCACCAGGAGCAGCAGTAAATCTCAGGTGGAGATTTAGCCTGCCATGTGGTGTAGTTAGAGTCAGTCCTATGTGTCCTCTGTACTCTCAGGTCTTGGAGTCTTTTGTTATGAGTTCTTGAGATTTTGTATCTTGATGTATATAATTACTCAAGAAGTAATTATCATGAGATGTAAACAGTTTATCTCTTGTTATGAAAGAAGCTTTTAAGGATTCAAGCTCTTGTCTCGAAAAGTTTTAATTTCCCGTGATTTTTGTCTTCCGCTGTTTATCGAATCGCTTCCGCTAAGTTTATATCGTGGTTTAGAGATCAGAGCCCACAGGATCTATGAGTGATGGGTTATTGTAGTTATTAATTGATGGTGTGACAAAGATCTAGTAGGTGACATCCGATGAGGGTGAATTGATGGCTACTCAAGGACTATCAGTTGTCATCCAGTGATGGCTCTACTTTTGATAATCAAGCTTCTAGTCCTTAGTTTTCTTGCATCTGAAGTCATTGTCATTATCAAAATAAGGTAAGGAGAATATATTCAAGGCAAGAGGGAAGTCGATATGAATTTGCCTAAATAGTGGAGAAATATGGATAAAATAAGGCATATAATATTTGCAAAACTGGATGTTATCAATTCCCCCAAACTTAGAGTCTAGCATGTCCTCGGGCTAACAATTAGAATTAAAGCATCAAATGACTTCAAAGGGCATTATTGGTTATTGTTTATGTGAGTGAGAAAAATGTGATATTATCAGCCTAAAGTCAAGATTTATGCATCAGGTCAAGGGGTTGTCGATGACAAAGATACTCTCTCTTAGCTAGGAGTTGCATTACTTGTATTGTTTACCACAACTTTCTTTATCAGAAAGTTCCCACCTCATGATGCACCGATGATTCTATTCCAAGTTGTACTTGCACAAAGTTTCGGTAGAGGTAGCTTTCACACCCAACTTTTTTTTTGAATCTCCTAGCTATTTCTTGGTAGGTTAAGGGTTCAATGTTTCATGCATTCCTTAGGTTTTCTCGATCATTAAGCTGCCTTAGAGGCGGTGCTTCCCTAGAGGGCCATGATGTAATGTCGGGTGGTTTTGTGAGGTTCCCTTTGGAATGTAGGTGTGTAAAATTTGGCTTCTAGACTCCACAACCGAGCATAGAACATCTGCATTCATAAGTGAAGTAATACACTTGCCGGGCAGAGTCCTTCAGCATCTTTCCAGGCACAAATCTCATGATTATATTCCTCTTAGCTTTTATTCATGTCACAAGCTTTGGGATAATGGCTTTTTAGGTAAAGTTGGGTTGTCGTGGCTCTTTAGATCCCAAAGCGGGGATTTTTAAAACTAGAAGGGATAGTTGTTTCCTCTTTTCTAGGGATATGTGTTTTCCTACATGTACTTGGTCATGGTGTCAATCAAAAGTATGATAGGCAGAGTCCTCCTTTCCTTGAGATTTCTTCTTGGTTGACTAACATACATGTTCCTTCCACATTATCTCAAGGTTAGGCTGAAGTTAAGACATTATCTCACTCAAAAAAATTTAAGTAGATTAAGAAGCCCTGATATACCATACTTAAAATAATTGTGCTAAGAGGTAGCCTGAAGACAAGAAAGTCTAAGAGTTGGGGTTATGATAAAATCCTAGAAAAATGGATTCCAAATTTTCCTTTTTAAGACTACTTGTATACCGAAATTTCAGCAAGGGTATTTATATTCACGTACAAAAATTAAGCCAAAATTGGCCAATTAGGCCGATCATCTTTTTTCAAAATTTGTTAAGCGGGACAGAAAGAAATTAGTGTTAGAGTGGAGACGTACCATGTTCGCCTGTTCAGACCCCCCCAACTTATCATCCACCCTATCCACATGGTGTCAATGACTGAGGTTGATCTCAAATAGGTGAATTATAGGTCATTGTGTGCAATCGACCATTCCAGATCTTGGATCTTCATAACATATTGTCCTCAAAGGTGGTGGTAGTGGTCATCCTATCATTGTTTAACCTTTTAGTCTGAAGCCAGCATTTGTATCCAATAAAGTACATAGAATCCAAAGTCGTTTGTAAGAGGTTCTTGCTATGGACACTTATGATATAATTGTGGTTGCTCGAACTTGATATTAGTCGGAATGCCGCAACCAAATATTTTGATCAATTTTGTAATCTTGTTGGATAACAGGGTGGCTCTTTCTTCAATGACATTGTTGGTTGTTTTGTGATATTTTGTTCTCTTTGTACTAAACATAGCATCGGAGATGTTATAGAAGATAGATGCCTTATTGACAGTGTCCACTACAAGTACAACCTAGTGTCCATCGTTTAAAATCAACACAAATATCAATCGGGGGACATTGTACTTTAAGTGCTCTATCAGTCGTTGTAGTTGTCCAGATTCCTTTTTCGATATGACATCTCCCAATATGTCATAAAATTCTATGTGTACATTGGTGAGATTGTCATCTAGTAGTAGCTGACAATCTGTCGTGACATTTACTATCATGTACCCTCCTATTTTCAAGATATCGTGGAGGTCTAGAAGTAAGATTTGTATGTTTTCTCTCTCAACAATAATCACAAAGCCGTCCAATTGTTGTCGCAAAACATATAGAAGGAATCATAATTCTTCCAAAGATAATCCATAGCACGCTACTTCATCAAAGTTCTCAAAAGTAGGTGTATCTAACAATTTTAGTTCTTATGGTGTTTCAGTAATATGATCTTCTTCCATGTGTACCTCACTTCCTTCGAAAGGTTGTTATTCTGGAGGTGAGGTTGTTGTTCTGACATCAGTTGAGGTTGGGACCATAATTGGTTGCATTTTTGGTGGGCTGGTTGCTATCATTTCAACTTCTGGAGTTGGTTTATGCTCAGTAGTGGTAGGGACTTCCATTGGGGTTTTAGGGACTTGTTGAGGTGGTTCCTTCTTAGCATGTATAGATGCTTCATGTGTTTTACTAGATGGTGGTGGGGTAGTAAGTGGAACTGGTGATGTCCTTCTTTCTTCTGAAGACTTGAGATTTTGATCTCCTCTCGCCAAGGCAGTTTTTCAGGAAAAGGAATAAGGGAGTACATACGCCTTGGCATGTCTTCAATTCTTCTGTCGTAGAAGAACTTCCTATCGTGTATGATTCCCATGACGTATTTCCCTCACAAAGCATGGAAATTTTCATTAGCAATTTGCTCCATAGATGTTCCTTGATTGATGGCTTCAATTATCCTTAGTTCTATGAAGGCATTGTCCCCTAAATTCTATCATTCTTTGGCAAAATTGCATTCAATGGAAATTTCCTTTCAATTTGTGTGATATCACCCGCTTACTCCTTGTATTAGTCTTTTTAGGTGGGTAGGTATTTCTTGTATTGTTTTGTGCTATGCCTTTTCAAAGGCCATTCGTCCATAGGGTATGTCTTTAGCACCGAAGTTATAAGTGAGCACTCTTCTTTCACATAGGTCAACCACTATGAGAAGCCAATGGTTGAAGGCTTTGAAGGGTAGGGTGATGGACTTCAATGATCTACTTCTATTGAGGGCTTCCTACAGCTCACGTACTAATGCAGTATCATCTCTTTCCTTGAGTAGGTATGCTTCCAGGTTAGATGTTGCATTGAATATTGTTCCATCTTTGTCTCTGTGCATGTACTCCTCTATTATTATTCCACACAAGATCATGAAAAAGGTTCTAATTATGTTTGCATGAGATATAAAAGCGGAACACAGATCACCTCTTGTTAGACTATATTTGTCATTATGGTAGACAATATCTTGTCCTGGGTTTGCACTTGTTGTCCAAGACATGGATGTCCCGTATCAGCATACCTACAACTGATGACATATCCATATCGGTCATCTTACATGGTAGAGGGGGTGGTATGGGTGGGATGTGTTCACATCCGTTGACATTGTAGATGGTTCTGTGAAATTTTTTTATGGTTTTGAGGGTGCTTCAACAAACATGTTGTCTAGATTCCATGTATCCTCTTAAAATATCATTTGTTCTATTTCTCTCTCAAAAGAGATAGATAATCATTTGCCTGTTATTGGTTCATCTAGAAGTAATTCTTTCATAAAGTTGTGATAGTCGTGTGGGGGTGGGACCTTGTAGATGAATAGGGGGTCAAGCCCATACAACACATATTCGGTTATTTTAGTGACCTCCCCCCTTGATTTTTTTCATTGTACCACCCCGACATCATTTTATCCCACTGCTTCTTCTTTTTCTGTGGGGATTGTAGGCTCTGTCGTCATAGGGGCACTTTTCTTTGGTTGTGCTTCGAACCCTTTATTTTCATTGATGTTGGTTGAGTGCCCCTATGAGGCTGGGGATGTAGGGGCACTTTTCTTTGGCTATGCTTCGAATCCTTTGTCCCTCAGTGGTCACTCCTTTGTTATTGGCAGAAGTTGTTGACTCTTCTTCCTCCATAGGTAGGGTGCATCTGGATGTCGTCACCTTAGCCCTAGGAGTTTCTTGCTCCATCGTCATCTTTGCCATCAGCATGTCTGCTCTGAGGTGGAAATCAACATTTGATGTTGGTTCCATGTGAGCTACTTGATGTGCCTCCACATACATGTTGATAGTTGGTGGAGAGTCCTCCTTTATTTTTTCCGCTTCCTCTCATAGATTCATGTTTTCTTCTGACAGTTTATCATGTTCTATTCGCAGGGTGGTGAGTTAACTTGTCACTTTAGCCAATGCCTACATTACCTAAAGTTGGTTTGTAGGTAGCTTCTACATCTGTAGTGGAAGACTGAGGACATGTTGAATGTCCTCAATAAGCTTATGTACATGCACTGTAATTGATGATAGAGTTGCAGTTATATTGGCAAAGTTCAAATTAGAGTTGAAGACATTCTCACAGAGCTCATCAATCTCCCATCTTATCTCCATGAATTTCATTATTGCGTTCACCCTCAATCTGGGCTTGTCAATTGAGATTACTTCTTACACTTCTCCATGGACTTTGAGTGACTCCTTGCCTTGATGTGAGCTTGGTTCTAGTTTTGGCACCTCTTTCTTAGGAATTTCTATCTTTTTTGCCACTCTGTGCTTGTCTGACTTGCTTCCTAGGTCTACCTTCTTCACTGAAGGCCTCGTAGCTTCTTCTTAGTTATTTGTTGTCCCTTTTTTAGGCTCAACTATTTCTGAGGAAGTGGTTGTAGAGAATTGCTCGGTGATGTCCGCATCTTCGTGTTGGATCCTATATGGGTGATTGGATGCTTTAGAGGGGGGTGAATAAAGCTGAATGTACTTAAACAAAATCCATTAGACCTTCAAGTTATAACACAAAATAATGTTGCCAAATAGGGAATTTGAGTGCAACTAAAACATGCATAGTAAGGGAGAGAGAGATTGAACATGCACCAAGAGACAAGCTATGTATAGCTTTTCCACACTCCAAAATAGGAGTATGTCAGTCCACTACATAGAGAGGTTAAACTCTAGGATTTCTTAACCATTGCACTCTTATATTCATTCATAATACTTACAATACATGACCCACCAAAGGACTTACCTATCCAATACAAAGTGTAACACCCCAATTTTCATATAACATGAGCGGAAGCATCCTTACTCAATGGGGGTGTCACAAAATGCTAATCATGCAATTAAAGTAAATGGAACACTTTGCATTGATATAAAAATGATTCTTACATAGTTTATGTTAAAAGAAATTGCATCATAAACATCTATGATGTCTAATTTATTTAGTGAAATAACTAAACATGATGTACATGACATCTAGATTTATGGACCATCTAGGGAAATGGCACCCCACTGGGCAAAGCTTGAAGATCTACTAGCCTTCATTTCTCTTTTTGTCCTTCACTTGCTCCAAGTCCTGCGGACATCTCGTCCCCAGCCATGAAAAACAAAAATCACATCAGTAAGCGGTATTTGGCACTTTATATGACATAAAAGTAAATATAACTTGACATGATAAAAATTGACATGACATAACTTGACGTCAACTTAAACATGGATTTTTCTTAAGCATTCATGATTCATAAATTACATAAAGAATTGAACAGTAAGTATATGTGTCCCTCTATAACGCCCCCTTAGGAGCGCATGATTTCTAGGAAAGCCCTTGATTCTAGGAAAGCCCTTGATGACCCCTTGAGGTCCATGATTTGGAATCATATAGAAACTAACTCAATTCCATTTAACTTGATCATTAACATGGCATTAACATTATCTTAAATGTTAACATGATCATTGAACTTCAACATGATGGGATTTCTCCCCTTGAACCATAATGGGATTTCTCCCTCATAAGACATTATAGGGTTTCCACTTCTTGAACATTATTCCTTAACCTTAATTCATAATCAATAATCATAATAATGGTTTTTACCATAAAACATAAGCAATCAATCAAACAATAATAAGTAAACATGATATCATGTTGAGAAAACATTTATAATTCATGAAATATAATAAAGTGCATAATCATAAATAGCATGCATTAAACCAATTTACTTTTTCCAAACATGCATGGTCCGCTTACCTAGAGTAGGTCACCTTAAGGTCAAGTCCCTTCACTTGATTGAGCCTCTAATCACTTGTAATTTGATTAAAATCATAATACGTGCTTAAGTTCATAATCATGAAACCCTAATTTCGTTCATGGGATTATTGAAGTGTTTGGATGTGTAAAATAGCATTTGAAAATAGGCTATATTGATAGAAAATCAAAAGATCTTTCCAATGAATATTTCTACATATTTTTCTGAGGTCATATGCAAGAGTTATGAATTTTGCATTCTGGATCAATCTGAAATCAAGGAAACCTTAGCGTGACGTCTATTTAAATCTCGATTAATGCCATGTAAATCAAATGCAAAATACTAGAAAGGACCATGGCACGCATGACACAATCATTGAAATTGTGGGGTCAAAATGACATTTAGTCACAAATCATCTCTCGCGACTGGAAAACGAAAATCATGGGTTTAAGGATAGAATTGCCCATGTGATGGTAATGACTCAATTCATTTCGTGTGGGAATTGGTGTCAATACACTACCTAGCTTCTTCTTCCTTGATCCATGGCTCGAGCAGAGCTGTAGAAGTCTAGAGCTTCAAAATCCAGCTAGAGCGGGCGATGGACAAACACCCATGCGGAGCTGGGACCGATTGCAACTTCCATGGACCGATACAAAGTCAGCGAGCCAGAAGAAAGGACCTTCGGTGCCTTGGAGCTTGAGAAGCATGGGGAAATAGGGGAGGAGTTCGGATACTAAAAACCATCAAGGACGAGGTGAAGGTCAACTATTGAGAGTCAGAAATCAATCGCAGTGGATAGGAGAAGGTTGCGTCGTCGTTTCCTGGGTTAGAGAAACACAAAAGAGGTGAGACAGTGAATCGTCGGCGAGGATGATCACTGGTCTATAGGACATGATAGATGGGACCATCATGGTGCAATCAAATAATGAATATGAAAAGAGGGACCCAACTTGATTCTTACCAGGCTCCTGATTGTAGAGAAAGCGTTGTCGAGGTCCATGGTGCAGTGGCGGTGGCCGGAGGTGGAGGACAAGTAGACTGGGGCATATGGGGTGCAATTGGAAGAGGAGGAGTCAAGATTATTGGCCAAAGGTGGTTTTGGGACCTTAATGTAGATGGTAGAGGCATTGTTGTATCCTCTGCAACTCGGAGAACTGAGAGCGGCAAAGCCCTAGATTGGGTGTTTTGCTAAAAGGACACTAGAGACAGTGAGTAAGGGCTCATTCGAATCCTCACAATCTCCTGAACTTGGTGTAATAGAAATCTCGACAAATAATGAAGAGGGGAGGTAGAACGGATCGAAGATTTAATTGCTTTAAATCTGACCTGACCTTCGCGGATGATGCAGAGGTTGAGGACGAGTGTGGAGCCATCGGATTGAGGGTAACTTAAACTCTGACCGTCTGATGGTGCACTCAAGAGGGGTAAATGGAATAGTGTAACACGTGACAATATATAAAGGGTGAAGCTTAAGGGAAATGAATGTAATCAAATTAAAACTTTGGTTAAACTATACTCAAATCCATTAAAATCAATTTGGAGGGTCAAGCATGGGCCAAATGAGTTCAAATTTGAACCATAGGCCTATTTGAAGGTCTAGAACATTCCTATGCAACTAGATTTCGATTTTGTGCATGTTTTGGTCCATAATTTCAATATTGACTATTAACCTTAATTAAAATGCATTAAAGGAAATATAATTTTATAAGGGCTTTAATTATTGAATTCTTGTGCCATAATTCCAAGCTTTACACACTCAATAGTCATATTATCCCCTTATTAACATCTTTCTATGCTTTATGGCCATTTTGGAGGAGAGATAAAATGAAAGAGGACTAATATGAGTTAATTGATATACATAATGTATAATGGATAGTGAAATATGAACGTGTGTCTTATTTTGAGTTTTCTCATCCCATTTTCATATAAGGACAACCCCTATTGGTCTTTTGCATTAAAACCCCTAAAACATTATTATTTAAGAAAATATTCATACTAAGTTTTAAATTGACTATAAAAATTGGGATGTTACAATTCTACCCACCTTAAAACAAATTTCATCCTCGAAATTTTCTAGGATACTACCCACCTTAGGGTTTTTCTTATTTCTCTATTCAGTGAAAGATAGCATGCTCTATTTTTTATATGAAAAGGGATATATATATTATGAAAAAAGGTTCATGTGGGCATAGAATTAAATATTACATCATTCCTTATCTCCTCAACTTCATACTTTAGGGTTTAGAAGACCAAACTCATCTTTACACTTAGGACACCGACCATCAATTCTGCATAACTTTCTAACATTAGGCATAGGCGACTATCTACCCTTAGGTCCTTAGGTGCTTCCTATATTCCTAGATATGTGGTTATTAGGCACATACCTAGTGATGTGGGATCTTAACATTCTATCTCTCACTAACCTACCAATACACATGTCCCATACCACATGCACTAGTAAGAAAGGATAAATGGATATAAGGTCTCTTGCTCATAAAATTCCTCTTCAAATCTCAATTGGTTGGACATAACCATTGAGAGTGGATAGACTATCTCATTAGATAGGTCTAGGTTGACACTTTAAATCTAAACTGGGTAATCTTTGATTTCTAACACCTCTATCTCTCCTTAGGTGAAAAATGTAAATGTTCTAGGTCATGGTATTCTTCCTTGGGAATCCATTGCTAAAGCCTAATTCATTCTAGGGTGACTATGAGAATCATGTTTGCCTAGTGACCATTTATCAAAATTGCTCTGATACCATAATGTAACACCCCAATTTTCATTTAACATGAGTGGAAGCATCCTTACTCAATGGGGGTGTCACAAAATGCTAATCATGCAATTAAAGAAAATGGAACACTTTGCATTGATATAAAAATGATTCTTACATAGTACATGGTAAAAGAAATTACATCATTAACATCTATGAGGTCTAATTTATTTAGTGACATAACTAAACATGATATACATGACAACTAGATTTCTGGACTGTCTAGGTAAATGGCATCCCACCAGGAAAAGCTTGAAGATCTACTAGACTTCATTTCTCTTTTTGCCCTTCACTTGCTCCAAGTCCTACGTACATCTTATCCCCATCCATGCAAAACAAACATCACAACAGTAACCGGTATTTGACACTTTATATGACATAAAAGTAAACATAACTTGACATGATAAAAATTGACATGACATAACTTGACATGAACTAAAACATGGATTTTTCTTAAGCATTCATGATTTGTAAATTACATAAAGAATTGAACAGTAAGTATATGCGTCCCTCTATAATGCCCCCTTAGGAGCACATGATTTCTAGGAAAACCTTTGATTCTAGGAAAGCCATTGACGACCCCTTGAGGTCCATGATTTGCGAGCATATAGAAACTAACTCTGTAACACCCCTCCCTAGGGTTTCATACGTAACCAGCGGAAGCACAACCTAATCCCCAACATTATCCATAATGTGGGGTACTTGGCATATCAGGGAGGGATTGTCACATGCATGATCTCATATCAAGAAATAAACAACACTTGGCATTCATAGAAACATAGATTCATACATGAGTTCTTAGAAAGAAAGCTACATCATGCTTCTAAAGGTATACTAAACATAAACTAGATAATCATGAAAAAGAGAGGATCTCCATAGATGGACATCCCACCAGGCAACATCTCCTAATATTTTGGATCCTTGCAATATTCTCAAGATGTCTCCTTCCCTTTAGCTCAAACTTCTGCGGACATCCCGTCCCCAGCCATGCAAAGGAAAACAAACATGGTAAGTAAGGGGCATTGGCATGTTTTAAAGCATAAAAATAACATATAAATTGATTTGACATAAACATGAATATGCATTAACATTAAACATTTCTTGGCATCTTTTACATAAAGAATTTGACAAGAAGTATATGCTCCTCTCTTAATGCCCCATAACAAGCCCATAATGCTCGGAAAGCCCATAATTGCTCGGAAAGCCCATAATGCTCGGAAATCCCATAACAAGGTGAACATAAATCTAAATCAAATTCCCTTAACCATGATATTTCTTAGACTTAATTATCTTCTAAATAAATTAGACTTGATCTTAATGGGATTACTCCCTCTTGAACATAATTGGGATTTCTCCCCATGAACCATAATGGGAGTTTCTTCCCTCTTAAGCATGAATGGGAATTTCTTCCCTCTTAATCTTGGTTTCATATATCTTACTCATAATTCATAATATTAATGTGATTTATATTCTTAGACTTAGATTATAACAATCAACATCCAATAATCATATACATTGAAGAAAAACATGCATTAATCATGACTATAACATAAAGTGCTTAACATAAATCATAAACATTCAATCAATCAATTATTATCTATGCCAAGGGCATGGCCCACTTACCTTGAGCTAAATCACCTAAGTCAAACATGGTTTGACTATTGGATCCTTTTAATCACCTGAAATTAGCATATATATCCTTCATCATACATCATTAAACCGTAATTTGTGTCATATAAATATTGAGATGTTAAAACAGCAAAATCAGTCGATGAAAATCATAAATTGAGTTCCTCATCAAAAATCCTTTCCAAAACATATTTTTGTGTAATTT
The DNA here is from genome assembly GCA_963693085.1 of Alisma plantago-aquatica. Classification (NCBI taxonomy): domain Eukaryota; kingdom Viridiplantae; phylum Streptophyta; class Magnoliopsida; order Alismatales; family Alismataceae; genus Alisma; species Alisma plantago-aquatica. The sequence goes on along the minus strand of OY856412.1, from coordinate 1,189,390,953 downwards.
TCCGATAACTAGGCAATTTACTATAAATTTTCAAAGAACAGACAAATAATAAATTGAGAAAAAGCCACATTTGCTTATTGGGCCTAAGTCCTGAGTTGGACCAATCGGACTTGGCCAACTCAGCAATGAGGCTTGCCACTGAGGGCTCACGATCAAATCAAGGAGGACAGGTGAAAATCCAAAAATGCCCCTGTAAGCGAAATACATCGACAAAAAAATGAATGACCCTCTTGGTCATTATCCAACCGGGATTGTTCCTTGGTCACACAGCACGAGCCATGGCTCCAACGCCATGGACAAGCTTCCTAGCCATGGGCAAGGACCCAGGCTTGCTGCCACCCAAGAGTGGAGAACACCTCAATCCAGTTTGTGATGAGAAGGCGAAAGCATTGAGCCTAAGCTCGAGGTCGGGAGAGTATAGGAGAGCTATCCTAGCCATGGCTAGAGCCGAGTACAGGGGAGACATATTGGAGATCCAAGGTCAAGAAAAAGTGGTAGGAAACCTTCAAGTAACGATCGAAAAATGACCATGGAGGCAAGGCGAAGCCATCCAACCTATTTTCGTGGTTGCAGATGCTACATAACACCATGGCGACTGGAGGCATTGAGGCTTAACGGCGGAGTATAGGTCCCGATGATATGGGAAATCACAGGGCAAACTTAGGTCGGGAAAACAAAGGAGATACTCTGAGGATGCTCACTGTAAGGGCAATTAAGCCGAGCTGGCCGGAGAGGGTCGAGCTGACTCAAGATCACTGGGAACCAAAAGCGAGTAGGTCGGGGAGCCTCGGGGATCAAGAGGAGAAATAGAGTGAGGAGGAACGCCGCTTGGGGTCCGCTGATGCGTGTAGGTTGCTTAAATGGGGGCGGAGGAGGCTAGCGAGGCGTCGGGGAAAACTTGGTGGCAATCCCTAAAAGGGTGTTTGCTTGAAAGAGAGCGAGAAGGGGAGAGTGATGGCTCTTTGTGTTCGTGGCATCGAGACGAATGTGTTGGCAAAGGAATCAAGTGAAACGGTCTCGTAATGAGGGAGGGAGATATCGACGAAGAAACCGTTGTGAAACGTCTTCGTTCGCAAGAAGAAACAGAGGTAGAAGAAGACGCGAGCGTCGTTGGATCTTGATCCAACAGTTGCTACTCGTGCGCCAAAATTGTAACGTGTGACCTCAATATAAATGCGGGACATTAGGGAAAATCAAAGAAATCAATGAAATCAAACTAAATTCTTGGCCAAACAATATTCAAATCTTTAAAATCGATTTGAAGGGTCAAACATTGTCCAAAAGAGTTCAAATTTGAACCATAGGTGTATTAGAGGGTTTAGAATATTCCTATGCCATTAGATTTGATGCTTGTACACGTTTTAGGCCTAATATAGAAAAAAATCATCGTCTGTATTTAAATGGCTATAATTAGTGTATATAAAGTCATTAATTTCTCAAATAAGAATTACAATACATGAAAATATGCACTAAATATTATTTATTTTCATTGAACAAGATGGAGGCCATTAAGCAAACAATTAAACAAGTAAATCACTAATTACCATATGAGAGAGAAAATTTGACCTAAAAGCATTTATTCTCATTTTCTTAAACAAAGAGCATGGATATATATATATATATATGATAACATTTTCTTTAAATAGAACAAGGTTAAGAGAGAAATTGGACATAATAAAATGATTTTGCAAAACTAACATGGGCAAATTGCATTTAAGTCCTCAACAATTATCTAATTAGGAAAAGAGCATGCAAGGAATAAAATATATTTGGAAATTTTGCATAATAATATTGGGGTGTTACAATACTACCCACCTTAAATAAATTTCGTCCTCGAAATTTCCTAGGGTTTCTACCCACCTTAAGAATTTCACATAAACTTACAAATTTTCCATACAATTTTTTATTATAAAACAAGCATTCATAAACAAAGCATTATGATTTAACATAAATTACTTAACTACCCTTACCTTGATCATTTTCCTCTTCTCCATCTGACATTTGCATGGTGAAGAGCCTTGGTTTAACCTTGGGTGGAGGATTAGGGTTCTTAGCTTGGTTATGGTTGGGATCCTTCTTTGCAAGCTTAGGGCAATTAGGCTTGATATGTCCTTCCTCACCACAATAGTAGCAAACAGAAGTCCTAAACCTACAAGGACCACCATTATTTCTCTTACATGTAGGGCATGGGGTTCTCCCATTCTCAGAAGAAGGATCAGGGGCCTTTCTCTTATGATTGGAGGGTGGAGGGGGTTGATGGTGATGATTGTTTTGGGGTACCTCCTTCTTATGGTTCCTCCCAGGGTGATCCTCCAATTCTAGGGTTGTATCCAAGGTTGACTTCATGGTCCTATGTCCTCTACCAGACAAGGCATAACTTAGGTCAGGTTTAAGCCCTTTAATGAACTTCTTAGCTCTCTTTTTCTCAGTGTACTCAAGACCATACTTTTGGAGCTTACAAAATTTCATGTCATACTCGGTGACAGTCATGTCACCCACTTGCTTAAGGTTAACATACTCATCCTCCTTCCTTTATAGCATGGCTTCGGATACATAATGGTCGTTAAAGACTTCTACAAACTCACCCCAAGTAAGAGGAGGGTCATCATCTTCTCTAGAGGCTAAGATGTTTTCCCACCAAGTACGGGCTGCACCCTTGAGCATATGGGTGGCAAATCTAACCCTACTACTTGGGGGAAACTCTAAGTCTCTAAAGCAATGTTCCATGTTGCTAAGCCACTCCTCAGCTTTGGTTACTACATCAACCTCATCTTCACCATGGAAAGCATCGGGTCTAATCTTCAAGAAATCTATGAGGGAGATCTCATGTACTCTAAATGGAGCTCTAGGTTGGAGGGCATTGGTCAAGGCTACTACTAGGGCATCTAGGGTGATTGGTGGAGGGGCGTGGTTCATATCTTCAGTCTTATCACCACTAGAGGATCCTTGTGAAGGCCTTGACTCACCAACCTTCTCCTTCTTCTTAGAGGCCATTTGAAAGGGTTATCATAACATGATATTAGAACATAATATGAATCTCTAGTGTTGCCTTAGTGGCCATCTATTCCTTGCTCTAATACCATTAATGTAACAACCCTCCCTAGGGTTTCATACGTAACCAGCGGAAGCACAGCCTAATCCCCAACATTATCCATAATGTGGGGTACTTGGCATATCAGGGAGGGATTGTCACATGCATGATCTCATATCAAGAAATAAACAACACTTGGCATTCATAGAAACATAGATTCATACATGAGTTCTTGGAAAGAAAGCTACATCATGCTTCTAAAGGTATATTAAACATAAACTAGATAATCATGAAAAAGATAGGATCTCCATAGATGGACGTCCCACCAGGAAACAACTCCTAAGATTTTGGATCCTTGGAATCTTCTCAAGATGTCTCCTTCCCTTTAGCTCCAACTTCTACAGACATCCCATCCCCAACCATGCAAAGGAAAACAAACATGGTAAGTAAGTGGCATTGGCATGTTATAAAGCATAAAAATAACATATAAATTGATTTGACATAAACATGAACATGCATTAACATTAATCATTTCTTGGCATCTTTTACATAAAGAATTTGACAAGAAGTATATGCTCCTCTCTTAATGCCCCATAAGGAGCCCATAATGCTCAGAAAGCCCATAATTTCTTGGAAAGCCCATAATGCTCGGAAATCCCATAACAAGGTGCACATAAATATAAATCAAATTCCCTTAACCATGATCTTTATTAGACTTAATTATCTTCTAAATAACTTAGACTTGATCTTAATGGGAGTACTCCCTCTTGAACATATTTGGGATTTCTCCCCATGAACCATAATGGGAATTTATTCCCTCTTAAGCATGAATGGGAATTTCTTCCCTCTTAATCTTGGTTTCATACATCTTACTCATAATTCATAATCTTAATGTGATTTCTATTCTTAGACTTAGATTATAAGAATCAACATCCAATAATCATATACATTGAAGAAAAACATGCATTAATCATGACTTTAACATAAAGTGCTTAACATAAATCATAAACATTCAATCAATCAATTATTATCTATGCCAAGGGCATGGCCCGCTTACCTTGAGCTCAATCACCTAAGTCAAACCTGGTTTGACTGTTGGATCCTTTTAATCACCTGAAATTAGCATATATATCCTTCATCATACATCATTAAACTGTAAGCTGTGTCATAAAAATATTGAGATGTTAAAATAGAAAAACCAGTCGATGAAAATCATAAAATTGAGTTCCTCATCAAAAATTCTTTCCAAAACATATTTTTGTGTAATTTTTTGATAACTAGGCGATTTACTATAAATTTTCGAAGAACAGACAAATAATAAATCGAGAAAAAGCCACATTTGCTTATTGGGCCTGAGTCCTGAGTTGGACCAATCAGACTTGGCCAACTCAACAACAAGGCTTTCCACTGAGGGCTCACGATCAAATCAAGGAGGATAGGTGAAAACCCAAAAATACCCCTGTAAGTGAAATACATCGACAAAAAAATGAATGACCCTCTTGGTCATTATCCAACCGGGATTGTTCCTTGGTCGCACAGCACGAACCATGGCTCCAGCGCCATGGACGAGCTTCCCAGCCATGGGCAAGGACCCAGGCTTGCTGCCACCCGAGAGTGGAGAACACCTCAGTCCAGTTTGTGATGAGAAGGCGAAAGCATTGAGCCTAAGCTCGAGGTCGGGAGAGCATAGGAGCGCTATCCTGGTGGATAGGAGAAGGTCAGTTGCTGAGAGTCAGAAATCAATCATGGTGGATAGGAGAAGGTCGCATCATCGTTTCCTGGGTCAGAGAAACACAAAAGAGGTGAGATGGTGAGTCACCGGCAAAGATGATCACTAGTCTATAGGACCTGATAGATGGGACCATCACAGTGCAATCAAATAATGAATATGAAAAGAGGGACCCAACTTGATTCTTACCAGGCTCCCAATTGTAGAGAAAGCGGCACCGAGGTCCATGGTACGGTGGCGGCAGCTGGAGGTGGAGGAAGAGTAGGTTGGGGCATCTCGGGGCATATGGGGTGCAATTGGAAGAGGCAGAGTCAGGAGTATAGGCTGAAGGTAGTTTTGGGACCTTAATGTAGATGGTAGAGGAACTGTTGTGTCCTCTGCAACTCGGAGAACCAAGAGTGGCAAATCCCTAGATTGGGCATTTCGCCAGTAGGATACTAGAGACAGTGAGTAACGGCTCATTCGAATCGTCAGAATCTCCTGAACTTGGAGGAGTAGAAATCTTGGCAAGTAATGAAGAGGGGAGGGAAAATGGATCGAAGATTTAATTGCTTTAAATTTGACCTGACCTTCATGGATGATGTGGAGGTTGAGGACAAGCGTGGAGTCGTCGAATCAAGGGTAACTTAAACTCTAACCGTCTGATGGTGCGCTCAAGAGGGGTAAATAGAATGGTGCAATGCGTGACAATAATTAAAGGGCGAAACTTAAGGGAAATGAATGTAATCAAATTAAAACTTTGGTTAAACTATACTCAAATCCATTAAAATCAATTTTGAGGGTCAAACATGGGCCAAATGAGTTCAAATTTGAACCATTGGCCTATTTGAAGGTCTAGAACAATCCTATGCAACTAGATTTCGATTTTGTACATGTTTTTGTCCATAATTTAAGTATTGACTATTAACCTTAATTAAAATGCATTAAAGGAAATATAATTTGATAAGGGCTTTATTATTGAATTCTTGTTCCATAATTCCAAGCTTTGCGCACTCAATAGTCATATTGTCACCTTATTAACATCTTTCTATGCTTTATGGCCATTTTGGAGGAGAGAGAAAATGAAAGAGGACTAATATGAGTTAATTGATATACATAATACATAATGGAAAGTGAAATATGAACTTGGGTCTTATTTTGAGTTTTCTTATCCCATTTTTATATACGGACAACCATTTTTGGTCTATTGCACCAAAACCCCTAAAACATTATTATTTAAGAAAAGATTCATACCAAGTTTTAAATTGACTATAAAAATTGGGATGTTACACAAAGAGTCTTGAACCTTACCAAGGACTTACCTACTTTGCAATGAGTCTTCGGCCTTCTCAAGGACTTACCCACTCTTGCAAAAGTCTTCAGCCTTCTAGGAATTACCCACTCTTCTTGGATCTTCAGCCTTTGACTTCACCTTCACTCAGAGAAGCTTCCACCAAGGACATACCCAGTTGAGCAAGGAGTTTACTAACTTCACCAAGGTCTTACCCTCTCTTGCTACAAGTCTTCATCCTTTATCTTCACCAAGGGACTTCTTCCCTTGTTCTTCTTCACCTCTCTTAGCCAAGAGAGAGAACCTTCATCTTCATGGTTGAAAAGAGAGATTGGGAAGTGGTGGAAATGACAACCTCACAAGATATACATGTAGGACTAGCTCTATATAGATTTCCTACTCACTCTAATGAATGTGAAAAGTGATTAAGATTAGATAGAGAGAGAGAGAGGAGGTTGTAGGATACACTCAACTATAGAATAGGAACCTCGTATAGAGTTTTGAATTAAATTCTCAACCTTGGAATGAAGACCAAGGGGTCCTATTTATAGTTGGGGATGCCTCTTAAACTTTAGGAACATTTAAGAATGAAAACTAGCCATTTTGCGGCTTGCAACGGATATATTTTCAATTGTCACAACTTTACACCAGCTAGAAACACTTTTCTGCACTTTTTCGTACAGTGCAATCAGTTGAGTTTCTATAAAGGTAACTCGACTGATCCCACTAAGAGACAAGACCAATTTAGGCCATCGGTCCAGTTTGTCCTGGGGTAACTCGATCGATTCACATAAATCAGTTTTGGTTTGCACAAGGATCGGTTGAGTTCTGTGAATTGAAAACTCGACCGATCAAAGTCATTTTCAAGATCCAATTAGAATCGGTCAAGTTTGCAACTCGACCAATGAACAACCTGATGTAAATTTTGGAAAATGGATTTTGAGTGCTTAAATATTCGATCTACGTGCTCCTAGTTTTTTAAGATTAATTACAAGTCATACAATCATTACAAGTGATTTACAACATGATTCTAATGGATTTTCATCAAATTCCAAAAATGTGCACTTGTATTGACTTTGAATTGTCTTTTCTCCAAGTTGAGATGTGCAAGTGTGGGCATTTGGAGTGTGTCTATGCATAATCTGAAATCACTCAAGTAGTGACATTAGACACAATTAATTTGAATGGTTTAGTCATCATTAAACAATAGTTTAGTCAATATAGACCTTGAGTCAACATTCTCCCCCTTTTTTAATATGACAAACCATTCAATAAATGTATTAGAGCTTTTAAGTGAAGTCATACCTTTGGAGAAACCTAGGGGTTTCAATAGAATTGAGTTCATATGCTCCCCCTCAATTGATGCTTGTGGATTTCTCATACTCCCCCTCAATCGATGCTATTTCTCCTACATGGTTAGCTTTCATAACATTTATAGAATACTATGTCTTCTACTCATATATGTTCTACACATATATGTCTTCTCTCCTTTACCTTCTCCTCTTTATGAACATGCTTCTCCTCTTCATGTAAGACATACCTTCTCCCTCTTTTGCCAAAAGAAGACATACCTTTCTCCCCCTTTATCATTTCAAAAAGTGAGGGTATGAAGAAATAAGAAACAACACTTCTTAAAAGAAAGGAGCTAACAAAAAGTTATATAAGGAGAGTAGAAGAGCACAACTAGGGGTTGTCCAAGCATAGAATAAAACCAAGTTAAAGCAAGCACTTGAACAACCCAAAATGCAAGATAAAGTGTTGCTAAAAAACAAAAATCACAATTTTGACCCTGAGGATGACCTAATTCACCCAAAATGTGTCAGGGTTCATGGAAAAGCAATGAGTCTTGCTCAGAAGGCTGTTTCTGCATAAAAAGCACTAGTCTTGCACCAAAAATTGAAACTAGACAAAAATCTACATGAAATACAAAAATTCTCCAATCTCTACATACAATGTAGATCTATGTATCATGTATCACAATGTTATGCAAGCATCTCAAGATAGTAGATATGTAATTCAAGGAACAAGATTGAGCAAGTATGAAACAAGATACAAGCATAGCTTGTAGTAGAATACCACTTGATGAACAAGGTTGGAACTACATGTATATGAACTACTAGTAGATGATATCACTAGTTAGGACTACTAGTAGGATCTAAATAATAGAAAGAGATACCAAAAGATACACAAGATAAAGCAAGATATGAGTACATGTAGAGATATATCATAACAAAGAGATATGCAATTTTAGAAGAAAGTAAGGATATAACTCACTAACAAATATGAATCATTACCAAAGTATGATTACCACTAAGAACCTCAAGGTTGTATCAACACAAGATATACATCTAGATAGATGTATCAAGGTAGAGTACAACAAAAACATTTCAAGATACAACCAATATTTCCAAAGAGATCATCATCAAAACCTACAAAATAACTCAAAGCAAGTAATTGTAAGATATAGATATACCAATTTTGATCAATTAGAGAGATAGAGTTTTAAGTAAGAAATGCAATTTAAAACATGCCAATGAGCACATATAAAAGGTGCCAATAGAGTGCCAAAGAATAAAGCAATTTGTTGAGAAAATCTAGTTGAGAGGGAAATTCTCATTCAAAAAGAAATTGTATATTCTGTGCACAATGTCATTAGTCGAGTTCTTTGTATTAACAACTTTACTGATGACAGTTGTTGGAAACACCCATTGGTGCCTATCAGTCAAGTTTCTATCAGGACATACATGACCGACAAAGTTGTTATCAAAAAGTACATATATGTATGAAGATCATATCTTGAGGCATGATAAAAAATGGGTCATATCCAAACATGTGTAAGAAAGTTAGTAATGCACTATGTAATCATTAGAAATAGTTTTTGAGCAAGAGTGTGAAGAGAAACACAAAATACCACTTTTGACTCAAAAACCACATGTATAGTGAACACTAACTTGGCAAAAACACATTATGATCAGATATGAGCAAGAATAACATTACATATGTGCTTACCATTACTTTTCCACTTATTTTCACCTCATACACATCTCACCTTTCTTCTTTCATGTGGATTGAGAAATCAATTTGTTGTTCAATAGCTCAAGTCGAACCATTTTCAAGTACCTACAAGAAGAAATATGAAATGGTCCCCAATCATGTTTTTGGGTCTGGAGCGGTTAGTTTAGAAATACAAGTCCTATTGCCCTTGGGTGCTTTCCTAAAAGGACAACAAGTAGAATAATAACTAATTTCATTGCAATAGTTGCATGTGCCCATAGCCTTGGAACTAGAAGATTCTCCATGGAATATTGGAGGTCATTTACCTTTGTTGTTCCTTTCACTACTATCATATCCTAAACCATGTCTACCAATTTGTTTAGTAGTATGGTGTTGGATGTCATTAAGATTCTTTTTACCAACTAATAATCTTTGCAAAGAAGATCCCAAACTATCATTATCATGCATAAGAGAAGCAATAATAGAAGACAAATGATTTATATTATCTCTAGCATGCAAAGGATCATTTTCTAAGAAAAGATCTTTAGTTCAATAAGAATCTCTATCAATATGAAGATCAACAACATTATTCTCTCTACTAGTAGAACTAGAACAAGTTTCAAGCACATTGATTTTAGCAAGCAAGAAGGCATTTTTTGTTTCAAGAAAAGCAATATTAGAAAGATAAACACCATTTTCAAATTCTAATCCTTGCAAAAAAAAAATCTTTGTCCTTATTTTTAGATTTAATAACATCAATATCACACACGAGAGAATCGACAATTAAGGTATGCTCTTCATTAGAACTACTCATAAGAGGTTGAGCTTCTAGAAATCTAATCTTATTAAGCAAACTAGCATTTTCAAGTTTAAGAGATTCTACTTGGCTAAGACAAGCATTTTTATCATTAAGCAAGCAAGTATTAGCATGTTCAATATCATCTAATTCTAGATGCATTTTATCAACAATTCTAGAAAGATTTTTTCTTTTCTTTTTAGAAGACTTAAGAGAGGCACACGTAGCTTTAATGATAGTAATTAAAGGTTCTTTATCTAAAAAATTTAGATTTACCTCATTTGAGTCTTTTCTTGTAGAATCCATAAGAGAAAAATGGCATTCTCCTTCAATACTAGAGCTTGAGCTTGATCCTCTATTTGAATCGTCACTTGATCTTAAGTTGGAGGAGTCACTTGAGCTTGAGTGCAATTTCTCCTTCTTCATGTACTTCTCTTCTCTTTCCTTTTGATGATGGGTCTTCTTGCCTTGTAGACAATCTATCTTGAAGTGACCCTTCTTTCCACACTTGAGGCACTAGATGGAAGAGGAATTCTTTCCTTTGTAGAATCTACCCTTGGAGTACATGACATCTTCTTCCACATGAGAGGCTGGAGAGGCTTGTCCCATAATAGCTACAATTTGAGCCTTGATTTCAGCCTTCTTCATTCTCTTTATCTCTTTCTTCTCTTGTCTTTCAACTTCTTCTCTTTTTTCAAGTGTGGCTTCATGGGCTTGTAGATTACCAATGAGCTCGTCAATGGGGATATCATCAAGAGACCTTACTTCTTCAATGGAAGTCACCTTGGGTTCCCATCTCTTGGGGAGAGTTCTAAGGATCTTTGATTTGATCTCTCCTCTACTCATAGCATGTCCTAGAATAGCAAGACCATTCACAATGGGGTTGAGCCTTGAGTACATGTTGGGTATCTTCTCCTCCTTTCCCATATTGAAGTTTTCAAGCAACCCATTGAGCATGTAGACTTTGCTTTCCTTCACATGTTGAGTCCCCTCATAAGTGATGCATAGCTTTCTCCATACCTCATAGGCCGTCTCACAAGAAGAAATGTGGTTGAACTCGGTGGAGGTCATGGTGGCATAGAGGATGTTGATTGCTCTTGCATTCAAGGTGATTTTGTTCATGGTAGGTTCATCCCATTCTTCTATCTTTGTCACTGGTAGCTTGTGTGGATGGTTCACCATTTTCCATAGCTCAAAACTTGATCCTTGGATGTATAATTGTAGCCCTCTTTTCTAATAGAGGAAGTTAATCCCATCAATGACTGGAAGGTTGATGAAGTATCTCCCACCTTCGTATTCACCCATCTTCTCCTATTTGTTGAAGTATAATTGGAGAAACCCACTTTGGTACCAATTGTTTGATCCTAGATGGGTGATTGGATGCTCTAGAGGGGGGTGAATAGAGCTGAATGCACATAAACAAAGTTCATTAGACCTTCAAGTTATATCACAAAATAAGGTTGCTAAATAGGAAATTTGAGTGCAACTAAAACATCCATAGAAAGGGAGAGAGAGATTGAACACGCACCAAGAGACAAGATATGTAGAGTGGTTCCACACTCCAAACTAGGAGTATGTCAGTCCACTACCTAGAGAGGTCAACCTCTAGGATTTCTTAACCATTGCACTCTTATATGCATTCATAAGACTTACAATACATGACCCACCAAAAGACTAACCTATCCAATACAAAGAGTCTTGAACATTAATAAGGACTTACCCACTTTGCAATGAGTCTTCAGCCTTCTCTAGGACTTACCCACTCTTGCACAAGTGTTCAACCTTCTAGGAATTACCCACTCTTCTTGGATCTTCCACCTTTGACTTCGCCTTCACTTGGAGAAAGTTCCACCAAGGACTTACCCACTTGAGAAAGGAGTCTTCTTCCTTCACCAAGTTCTTACCCACTCTTTCTCCAAGTCTTCAGTCTTGATCTTCACCAAGGGACTCCTTCCCTTGTTCTTATTCACCTCTCTTATCCAAGAGAGAGAACCTTCATCTTCATGGTTGAAAAGAGAGATAGGGAGGTGGTAGAAGTGTGAGCCTCACAAGATATACATGTAGGACTAGCTCTCTTCAAGATTTCTTACTCACTCTAATGAATGTGGCAAGTGATTAAGCTTAGAGAGAGAGAGGAGGTTGTAGGATACACTCAACTATAGAATATGAACCTCATATAGAGTTTTGCATTGAATTCTCAACCTTGGAATGAAGCCAAAGGCATCCTATTTATAGCTGGGGATGCCTCTTAGCCTTTGGGAACACTTAAGAATGAAAACTAGCCATTTTGTGGCTTGCAACAGATATATTTTCAATTTTCGCAACTCTACAATGGCTAGAAATACTTTTCTTCAATTTTTCATATAGTGCAATCAGTCGAGTTTCTATAAAGGTAACTCGATCAATCCCACTAAGAGACAAGACCAATTTAGGCCATTAGTCGAGTTTGTCCTAGGGTAACTCAACGGATTCACTTAAATTACTTTTGTTCTGTAGAGGGATCGATTGAATTCTGTGAATTAAAAACTCAACTGATCAAAAGTCATTTTCAAGATCAAATCAGGATCGATCGAGTTTGTAACTCGACTGATGAACAACCTGATTTAAATTTTGGAAAATGGCTTTTGAGTGCTTAAATATTCGATCTAAGTGCTCCGGATTTTTTTAAGCTTAATTACAAGTCATACAATCATTACAAGTGATTTACAACATGATTCTAATTGATTTACATCAAATTCAAAAAATGTGCACTTGAATTGACCTTGTCTTTGACTTGTTTTTTCTCTATGTTAAGATGCGCAAGTTGGGGCATTTGGAGTGTGTCTATGCATAATCTGAAATCACTAAAGTGGAGACATTAGGCACAATTAATTGGAATGGTTTAGTCATCATCAAATCAAGGGTTTAGTCAATTTAGACCTTGAGTCAACACTTTAGTCTCCAAGTCTACCACCTTCAGAGGAAGTGTTTTCTTTGTTGGCTTCTCAAGGACTCGCATGAGCACCCTTTTTCTAAATGTTTGCTTGGTGACTGCCTCCTTCTTGTGCTTGTTGGTGGTTGCACTCTTACACTATATTAGCCACGAGATCTCCTCTTCCTTGAAGACAAACTTCTCCAGGTCATACCTACTTAGTTCTGGGAGGGGCAGTAAGAGCTTCACCCGTGGAACCGGTAGGCGTGTCCATGTTGTGTCCTTGTTAGGACATTTTCTACGAACAGATACTCTCTATTACCAATGTATTTCCTTCAAATCTTAGGAAATATTTAAGCTTACTTAGGTAGCCTAACTGGTGTACTATATATGTGATGATCCCCCCATGTAGAAATCATGAGGACCATCTGCCCCCATTGTTGCAGCTAGCTTTTTTATTAGTACCTTTCCTACATTAATTGCCTTCCCTTCCATTAGGATCCATAGAATGTGGAGGTCAAATCAGGTTACATTCCCTGTGTCAGATCTAAAGATTAGGGAATTTGTGAAAATTGTGTGCACTACTCTCATGAATTCAGAGTGCATCATCGTGACCTTCGACTGGCCAGAGCTATATTTGGGGTCTCCTGAGAGCTTTTCCCAGGTTTTGTTTGTTGCAAACCCCTTTACATCCTTGTCACCTCATGCTTTGTTAGAACACTCTTCTTGTTTGAATGAGTCTATGATATCATGTAAATCCACTTCTATGTTAGGATGTAGTCCTTCTTCATAATTCTAACTTGTAGCTTATATTCACCCCCGCACTCTAAGATTTCATTACTATCTAAGGGAAGTTTAATGATGGAGGACATGAACTCTTGTGTCAAATCATCATAAGAGGTCATGTTTGTGAAACAAAATTTGTATATTTCTAGTTTCTCAAAGCTTTATTTCACCCTCTGGTAGATCCCCAGTTTCTCTAAGGTGTTTACATCACCAAATCCGGTAGCCTTGTAATTCTTCATGTTGAATATATCACACCATATTTCATGGTGTTCTTCATCTCTGGGCACCAGCTGATTGTTAGGTTGCTCTCTTCTACTAGCATGTACTAGTTGGTTGGGGATGTTTTCCAGTACAAGAGGTTCTAAAGTTGTAGCATTGATTGATGATTTCTCCCCAGATATCTTGGTTTCTTTCTTGGGCATCTTCTCATCGACTTCTGATGCAATCCTCTTCTTAGGATTCTGCACCTCCTCAGACGGTGTGTATTCAGAGGTTTTTGTTCATGTTTCTTATTCCTCCTCTTTTGACTCCTCTAGGATTGGTTCGGCTAAGATCTTTGTTTTGTCTGCTTCCAGTTTGCCCTTGATGCTTTCTGGAGTGGGTTCCCCATGTTGTTCAATGTAGCTTGCATGTTTAGCCTTTCGTTTTTCCACTCTCTCTATTTCCTCTATGGTCATTGAGGCTCTCACCTTCTTGGTATACTTAGACTGATGCACTATGATTTTTCCCTACTTTCCTACCATCTTATGCTTGTAGATACACTAAGTATCCCTAGCTAGAGTAATTGGATGGGTATAAGGGAATCAAAATATGTTAGGTTATGGATTTGCAGTTGATGAGTAACAATTTTTGGTGAAGCAATTAAACTGAGCACTAATAACTGATGGTATCAACTAGTGGTTAAAATAGTAAAATAGCAGTCGAAGTTGACAACGGATGGCCTTAACCGAATGTTGGAATAGGTGATGGAAAGGTCAGCTAGTGGTTCCCTCAACTGATGGTTGATCCAAGGTTGGAGGCTCCCCCAATGGAAATCTAAACAGGTGGTGGTGATTGACATGTTAAATAGGTGAAGACGGCTGCTCAGTTGATGGCTTAGAACAGACGGTGGTAGGATCAGTTGATGGCTCAGATTCAGAATGGGAGAAGGTCGGTACAACTAATGGTGAGAATTGATCGTAAGATCTGATGGTTACTGGAAATGTCGTAATAGGTGATGGTCTGACCAGATAGTGGTACAAGTCTAAATAGATGGTGGTACCATGTGATGGTGCTTAATAGGTGATGGTAAACGGAAACATGATATTGGTTAGAGAGAGCCAAGACTTAGCTCAACCGATGGCAGAACTGATGGTGAGATTGATCATCGATGATTAGGACCATTCGGGAAGAAGGATGGCAAATATGACGACAGCACAAAGTCAGGGGAAAAAACCTAAGTTTTAGGGGTTACCTTGTCAATGCTGGGTGTCATGCTTGCCGGTGGTCCGAAAGTGTCTCTCTAGCATTCTCTACTTGGTTGGAGATTCCATCATCTTGTTTGGCGCTAAACAGTAGGGAGAGTCATATTAGTCTCTCTGGCATCCTCTGTTGCTACGTCTGGTAGGGTTTAGCTTGGTTTCTCGATAAAAGGAAGGAGGAAGAGGATTAGGCGGCCCCCTTTTATAGTTTTATATCGCTTGGTATACCATCAAGTTTTTCGGCAGGATTTTTAGTCTCTTCGATATAAATCGACGGCCTGGTAGGCGGTGAAGGAGCCTTGAACATCCGATGTCTCTTTTGTGTTTGTCAATCGATAGTGCGCCCATGCTTTTCAGCCGATGGCTCGTCCGTGACTGATGTTCGATGGATGCCACGCTTGTTAGCCGATGGCTCATCCACAACTAATGTTTGATGGAGGTTCTATTGTAATCACTCGGTGGTGGTTCTGCCTTACTCACCCGATGGTTTTAGGTAGGGTGACATCAACTGGTGGGTCATCCGGGTACCAACCGATGGCCTGACAAAATTGACTTCTGTAATGAAAGAAATGTACACAGACTTCACTAATTTTATTATTTGCATACTAAATCCTAACAAACAAGCTTGAAACCTTTTTTTAGATAAAATTTTGATGTTATTACTTACTAAATTCAAAAGGGACTAGGTCCTTAAACTAATATCTATTAAAATACTAATAGTTTATTATATGGAAAAGTGGATAGAAAAGATATAGAGAAAAAGGTAAATCATTGGGTTTCCTCCCAAGAAGCTCTAATTTAAAGTCTTTAGCTCAACTCTCATTTCTAGATTCTCATGGGTTTTCAACTGGAGCATGCATGGGCTCCTCTAGCTCTAGTTCTGATCTTTTTACAAAAGCTACATCCTCATAATATAATTTTACTTTGTGCCTGTTCACCTTAAAAGTATTAGTCTTTCCACTGGTAATCTCCATCACCCCAGATGGGTAAATCTTGACAACAGAGAAGGGTCCAAACCATCTAGACCTTAGTTTTCCTAGAAATAACCTGATTCTTGAACTGAACAACAAAACCTTGTCTCCTTCAGAGACATCCTTGTGCTTTATGTGGGCATCATGCCACACCTTAGTTCTTTGTTTGTAGATGAGGGCATTCTCATAGGTAGGTAGCCTCAGTTCTTCAAGCTTGTGAAGTTGCAGATTCCTTTTCTTTCCATCTCTTTCTATATCCATATTTAAGAACTTGATGACCCAAAGAGCCTTGTGCTCTAGTTCTACAAGAAAATGACACAACTTTCCATAGATGAGCCGATAGGGAGTCGTCCCTATCTGTCTTTTGTAAGTGGTTCTACATGCCCACGGGGCATTATCTAAATTGATGGACTAATCCTTACGGGTCTTACCAATGGTTTTCTCTAATATCTTCTTAATTTGTCAAATTGAAACTTTGACTTGTCCTGACATCTGGGGGTGGTATGGTGTGGCTAATTTATGATTGACCTCGTACTTCTTTAGTAGTGCTTCAAACTATTTTTTAGTGAAATAGGATCCCCCTTCACTAATGACAGTGTGTAGAACCCTGAATCTAGGGAAAATGGTCTTCTCGAATATTCTCTCAACTACTTTAGAGTCACAAGTGGGAGTTGTTACAGCTTCTACCCACTTAGAGACATAATCTACTACAACTAGGATGTACTTATTTCCTCTGGAGGAAGGGAAGGGTCCCATATAATCCACCCCCCCACACATCAAAGATCTCTACTTCCACCTAGTCAGACATATGCATTTCATTCTCTCTAGTAGTATTTCCTATTAACTGTCATTCTTTACAACACTTGACAAAAGACATTACATCCTTGAAGAGTGTCGACCAATAAAAACCCGACTATAGGACTTTATCCACAGTCATGGTGACCTCCATAAGGTGAGGCATGGCATTCCTTGAGGATTTGAGGCACCTCTTCTTCTGGTACGCAATGTCGATATAAACTGTCAAAACACCTCTTGAATAGAAGAGAGTCATCCCAGTAGTAATTCTTCAGGTCAAAGAAAACTTCGTCTGATTATAGGTTATATATGGAGGCAGTTTTTCACAAGCCAGATAATTGCAGATATCAAAAAACCAAGGTAGATTCGATTCAACTGACTTGGCCATCATCAAGGCCTCGTATGTGTAGTTTTCATTTACTAGTGCCTGATTTTCTTTATTGAAAACTATTCTAGACAAGTGATCAGCCACCACATTCTCTATTCCTTTCTTGTTTATGATCTTGTGGTCAAATTCTTATAACAACAACACCCATCGCAACAATCTCAACTTTGTATCCTTTTTCTGCATGAGATATTTCATGGCCTCATGATCTGTGTACACCTTCACTTTTGATTCTATTAAGTAGGATTTAAATTTTTCAAAAGAAAATACTATTTGTAGCATTTCTATCTTGGTTGTGGTGTAGTTTACCTGAGCTTCATCTAGAGTTATACTAGCATAGTAGATCAGGTGGTGCTTCTTATCTTTTCTTTACCCTAATACATCCCCAATGTCATAATCGTTGGCATCACACATGATTTAAAAAGTCAATCCCCAATCAGGTGCTTGAAGTATGGGGGTTGTTGTTAGGGCATTTTTCAAAAAATTGAATGCTTTGAGGCATTTATTAGAAAATCAAAATCAGCATCTTTAACAATGAGGTTTGACAATGGTTTCACAACTTTTGAAAATCTTTGATAAATCTTATGTAATATCCAGCATGCCCAAGAAAACTCCTCACTCCTATGATGGATTTTGGTTGGAGAAATTTTGATATAGCTTCTATCTTACTCTTGTCTACCTCCATTTCTTTCTCAGCGATCTTGTTCCCTATCACTATACCCTATGTACCATAAAATGACACTTTTTCCAATTAAGCACAAGTTGCTTATCCTCTCATCTTTGCAAGACCTTTAATAAGTTTTATAGGCATTTGTCAAAGTCGGGCCCATATATCGAGAAGTCATCCATGAATGCCTCCATCATATCTTCTAGGAAATATAAAAACATAGATATCATGCAACTCTAAAAAGTAGCAGGCACGTTACATAATTTGAAAGGCATTCTTTTGAAGGCGTATGTCCCATAGATACAAGTGAAAGTAGTCTTTTCTTGATCACTAGGGTGGATAAGGACTTGATAAAATCTAGAATATCCATCAAGAAAATAGAATATGATTGTCGTGTGATCCTTTCTAAAAATTGGTCGATGAAAGGTAGGGGAAAGTGGTCTTTTCTCATGGCGATATTGAGCTTATGGTAGTCGATACTGATTCTCCACCCCATAACCGTCCGAGTGGCTACTTTGTCCCCATTGCTTCCTTTCACTATTTTCATCCCTCCCTTCTTTGGTACAATGTGGATCGGGCTGACCCAGTTGCTATCACTGATGGGGTAGATGATCCCTACATCACACAATTTAATTATCTCCTTCTTTACTACTTCTTTCAGCATCTGATTTAATTTCCTTAGTGGCCGAACTAGTGGTTTGGCAATCTCTTACAGGTTGATTTTGTGCATGGATAGAGTTGGACTGAGGCCCTTGATATCCTCTATAGAATATCCTATAGCCTTTGTATGATGTCTGATTTCCTTCAACAGCTTTTCCATTTGTTCATATGTCAAATCAACATTAACTATCAACGGATTCCACTCTTCATCATCAAGAAATTTGTACTTCATCCCTTCAGGCAGTGGCTTTATATCTAGCTTTGGTTTCAGTGCTTCCTTCTCTTTAGGGGTTTGTTCGAGCGATGTGTACTTTTCTATTTCAAAGGTTACTTCTTCCTTGTCACTGAATTCCTCTTCGTCAGGTTGATTAAAGTAGTCCAGAACCAGGACCACTTCTTGATCTTCCAAACTAGGGTCAGGGTTATTCAAGGCTCACATGAGTGGATCCATAATGGCCTTATCCTCTAGAACTTCTTCACAATATTGGTTATAGTTATCCATGAAGTAAGATGATTCAAATAGAGAGGGTCCCCTCATTACGTCTTGTGCATGGAAAGACCATTACCAACTAGCAGAGTAATAATACCTTCCACCATGTCTATTAGATCTCTTCTTATTTCTAGGAAGGGTCTTCTGAATATCATATGGCACTTTGGGTCCTCAACAGTGTTGATCACCACTATATCACATGGTATAAAGAATTGCCCAACCTGAATTTGGACATCCTCTACTATTCCCACTGGTTTTGTAAATGTGTGGTCAGCTAAATCGATTCTCATTCCAAATTTTACCATATCCATCAATCTGATCCTTTAAGCTAGGGTCAGTGACATATGGCTAATACTCACTCCCATGTCAGCTAACCCTTTTCTTTCTACGTTATCTCCAACACAAAAGGGTATATTAAATGCCCCTAGATCTTTCTTCTTGGGCGGTATCTCAACTTGAACAAAGGCACTCGACATTTTGGCCAATTGTACTCTCTCAATGTGGTCCCCTCTCCTTCCTTTTATGATTAAGTCCTTGACAAATTTAGAATATGTAGGCATCTCCTCAATTGCATCTAGAAATGGTATATCTAGATGTAACTTATTTACCACCTCCATAAATTTCTCATATCTCTTCTTCAGATGAGCTTTAATCAGTTTGTAGGGAAATGGGACCCTCAGGCATAAGGATTTCTTTGTGTAAAGGCCTCTTCTACAAGATCAGGGTTCTTAACCTTTGCACCCTTCTACTTTTTACCTTTCTCTTCTTCTTTTTCCTCATCAACGGGCTCTTCTCTTTTAGATTCTTCTTATACAATAACTTTTTTAGGTTGTGGATCACTACGATCTCTTTCCTCTATGGAATTCTTGGTACCAGAATCTTCCAGAATCCTTCTAGATCAGAAGGTGACCATCTTAGAGGTCTCTATGTTCAATGGGATTTTCCCTAAAGGATTCTTCACAAGATCTGCTAGATGGGGTAGTTGTTGATCAATCTATCTTTGATGTGTTTACATGTCTACCATCTGAGTTTGCATCGTGGTTAACACTCATGAGTTGGTGATGGCACTTTGGGTAAGCTAGTCATTTACCGAAGCTTGCCTCTTTGCAAAATCAAACAATTGAGTGATCATGCCAGGCTGGTTATTATCCTTGGTCTAATTATGACTTTGATTTTGTCCTTGATTTTGACGACAAGCATTTTTGTTTTGATGTTGATAGTTCTTTTTATTTGATTGATAGATAGTAGTTCTGGTATATTGAGTTGATCCACCATTCTTCTTGAATCTTGGAGGCCGTTTAGACAAACCACTCAGTTGATGAGAGTTCTTAGTAGCATGTTTGTGGCCATAATTGAATCCTAGATGGCCTGGTCATTTAAATTTGCATAAGAGACATTTTCTGTCTATTCTTCACTTTCACTTTCTTCCGACCATGTATGGATACAATTGTCGACTCCATGGCCTCCTTCACCGCGTGTGACACACTTCATGACTTTCTCAATGGGTTTCTTACCCTTTCCTCTAGTTTCTTTTAGTTGTTTGACGTATGTGGCAATCTTCTGAATTTGAGTTGTAATGGTTTCTAGATCTTTGTCTTCGATTGAAGGTCCTTTAGAGCCAGCTTTCTTTACTGAGCCTCTATCACTTCTCTCATACTTCATGCCTACTTGTAATGCAGGCATGTTGTCGATGATCTTCATATTTCTTCTCAGCTTCTTTCCAAGAAAACCACTCCTGGTGTCCATAGTGAGGTTCCCTCTATTGGAGTCATCCCATTGTAAAATGTTGTCACCAAAAATCCTTTGCGGTAATTGTGGTGAGGACAGTCCCTTTGATATTCCTAATACCATTCCCAAGCTTCATGAAGATTTTCTCTGGGTTTTTTCATGAAGGAAGTGATCTTTTTCTTATTTCAAATGGTTTTCTAAGTGAGATAGAATTTAGTGACAAAAGCATCAGCAAGGGGCTTCCATCCATCTATGGATTGGTGAGGTAGATTAAGATACTAAGATAGAGCTATATGTTCTAGAGAGAAAATGAATCCTTTGAAATATATGACTTCTTGGGGAACTCCCCTCATCTTGATGGTGTCGCAGATATTTTTGAATGCATGAAGATGATGGTAAGGATTCTTTCTCTTAGAGATCCCTCAGAAAGGCTTGTTTTGGATCATCAAAATGACGACAGGTTTCAACTCAAAATTAGCCACATCAAATCGTGGGATAATGATCGGGCATCTTGATTCATTGGCCCTAGTTGCGGATAGCTCTCTAAGATTTTCCCTTCCCCGTCATCTTCATCTTCATTGTTCTATTCATTGTGTTCACAATCATGTTCATGGTGATTCCTTCTGTATCTTTCACGGTAGTGGTGGTGTTGCTTGTGATGGTGCCACTCCTCTTAATGTTGTTTTTCGTAGTCATCTTCCTATTGTTCCTCATGTTTTTCTTCAATTTCTAGAGGTGGACGAATATATTAGACTCTTGCATTCTGATCCTCTCTAGTAAGACTACTATCTACATGAGGAGGGATGTTGTCTTAAAAAGGGTGTGAGGTGTTGATTAAATTTTCTTCCCTTATGGCTACCTAAGTAAATTGCAAAATCAAGTTAGAGAATTGGAAGTGTAAGAGGAAATATTCTAAGTAATCAAAATGTAGCGGATTTAGAGTTTTGTGCAGTAAAATTTATTGCTAAGCTTGAGGCACGAGTGTATAGTGAGTAGACTCATGTTCTCAATGGTACTATTTTTCCTTATCCCTGGAAATAATGCTAAAAAGTTGACCGACCTAAATCATACGTCAAAAATAGAGCGGATCCAGAGTAGTTGGACCCTTAGATTTATAACCCAACACTCAGGCCCCTGCAACTATTATAGGGGTTTGCTATTGTAGATCGGGGTCGAACCACATGGACAAGGTTGGTATGTGCTAGAAATGTATAGCCTCAGACTAAAATACACCAAACAAATAGCTAGAATAAGGTGGTGTTCCTAAAAGAACTATGCCACTCTAAAAAAATAATAAAAGCAAGGAAAAGACAATATAACAAGAGAATAAGATCAAACAAGAAAAGATGTAACCAAATAATGAAAAGGAACTTGGATCGAGTTTCACCTACTAAGATATCTCACCAACATACAACACTCGCACCCTTTTCTGTACCCTTAGCAAGATTACAAGCAATCATCATATATGTCTACCTCCTCCTCTCTCAAGCTCAGGATAGATCTAGATTGTAAGGTTGTCTCTCTCTCGAGATGGAAAAACAAACAATCATAAAGAAAACCATGTGACCATTAGCTTTAGCACTCCAACATTTTCATGCATTCATGCAACTCCATGATACTTAGATAACATTAATACTACTCTTTTGAGGCATTAACTTGTGGAAAACAAATCATAATTAACCAAATCAACTAAGCAGAAGCGATCGTTAACAGCGGATTACTAAAAATCACTAAAAATTAAAACTTTTTACAAAGAGATCCAAACATAAGAAAAATCTTTTAATGAGAATTAAAATATTCATATACATCCTGGTTCATAATGTGCATTCCATGTATCATCTCTTCTCGAGGAATATATATACAACACTTGCCTTGATAATAGCACAAGTAACAAAATCCTCGAGGCATTCGAGCCAAAATCTCAGATTGATTATAAAAACACTATCCACTGACTCCTGTGACCTGAGAGTATAGAGACGACACATAGGACTCTCTATACTAATCTTGACAGCCAGTATCCCCACCTGGGATATCACTGTTGTCCCTGTTGTTGTTGTTGTTGTTCTTCTTCTCCTGCTATAGAGTTTTTGCCTCTTCGTCTGTGCCTACCTAAAATGTTGGATCACATGGGGGTGAGACAATTATAAAATTGCCCCAGCGAGAGATATAACTCTCTGCCAAAAACATTATTATTGCCGTTATAGAAATAAACTGAGCAATGGAATCATATATTCAACAGCAGATAATTCATTATCTATGCAGATTAGAGCAATGTTCTTACTTAAGCATTTCAGCTATAACTTGATAAAGCAGCTTGTGTATTGAATAAATGACATGTATAAGATTTATCCATCTAGCATATGCTAAGCAAGATAACATCAACCAATGATTCTCGTATTTCAATATTAAGAAAATACGCTACACGGTTGATTACATTTTACAAACATACTTAAGCTCTGAGGAGATGAGATATACCGCTCATACTCCAACCGACCATTGCGAAATCAAAATCGATACCATACATAGGTCAATGGAAGAACTAGATTTCCATGAACTCATCCTCCTCAGTCAGTGTGAGGACAACTGTAGGACATCTAGTGTCTCTGCTAATAATAGCTTGCCAGGGTATAGTGGCAACTTCACTATAGAGTTACAGTGGCAGCTGTACTCTCTTCGAAATCGAGAGATTTTATGTATATCTCCATCGATCCGGCATTAACATCATCAGGAGACTGGTGATACATCCATCCCGGCATATATAATGAATGATTGAGAGATTTAATGTTTATCTTCCATCAACCCTACATTAGGACGTAAGGATATGTTCGCCCATTACCCCCACATACTCAACAATATGCCCTCCAGGAGATCCCATAGGAAATAATGTTTCACCATCACTAACTACTGACGATGATGGATCTATGGTCAGAGCACTACACGAATAGATTTCACTTGATTAATTAAGTACATTATCATATTCTTTTAGCATCATCCAAGTTTTCAAACATAACTTATTATGACAAATGCCTCAAATAAACATGTACTATTTCCATCAATTATTTCTTAGTCTTTATGAGATATTGGGATCTCAGTCCCTCATTTCAATATTGGGAATTATCATCCCTTCACAATCTCAATACCATAATCATATGGATCTAGGTATTCAAACCCTTAGCTCATCATTGAGCACTGTTACCACTTTTTTAGGTAACTATCACCTTCAGGTCATCTGACCAAGGTAAACATGACACTTGTTACACAAGCATCTCTCATGGCACTTGAGGCCCATTAACTCTCTTGTTACCTCTTACTAGGAAACAAGGCATATTATGGCACACAAGGCCCAATAAACAATTTCAATAAAGAAATCATCATAGCTCATACCTGGATATGTTCATCATCTCATGATACCTGCATGGTTAGTACAGATGATAACAGTTACCTCAATTATATATCAGCACCATGCAACACAAAATAATACCACTATTCCCTTTTTAGGATTAGTGGTTCCATTCCATATCAATTAGGGATACTCATCCCATTACCCATATCAGGGTTATGGTTTATCACCATATTGCCCAAGATTAGGGTGTCATATAACCTTCCTTACATCACCCTGGTTTAGAGTTTCACATCACATCATTACATCAGGGTTTCACATCACATCACCCTAGATTAGGGTTTATATTCAATAAACCACAATTAGGGTTTACTATTCATCCCAATTAGGGTTTCATATTCCATCACCCGTAATTAGGGTTTACTATTCATCCCAATTAGGGTTTCATATTCCATCACCCATAATTAGGGTTTACTATTCAACCAAATTAGGGTTTCATGAAGCATCCCCTTAATTTGGGGTTGTTCATCATGTTTCCCTAAATTAGGGTTACACTATTACCCTAGATTAGGGTTTCACTCAGAATTGCCCTAAATTAGGGTTAGGGTTTGTTAACCTTCTCGATTAGGGTTTCATGATCTCTTCACTAAGGATCATACCCTAATCACATACTCTACATGATTAACACTCATGTATGAACTCTTCTCTCTCATCCTCTCAACTTGATTAGGTTACAACAACCTTTCCATCAAGTACATAGAACTATGGTTGACATAGTGAATTATTGCTTTCATAAACATTTAGGGTTAATCATTTTAAAGGTACTAATCATCTAGGTACTTTAGGGATTAAACCACTATACCTATCTTTGATTATCATTATTATCAACCATTGGATCAATGGATCAATCATCACTTTAAATATCAAAATGATTTGATCACTTTTGACCTCCATTCGGTTTTAGCATTTCAACACCAAACGATTTTGAAACCATTTGATTCCAAACAGTCCTGAGACCGTTTGACCCTAAACGGTTTCAAGAACGTTTGGACTCAAATGGTCTCAAGACCGTTTGGTCCAAGTCAGCCTCAAAACCGAAAGGGTCACCTAAAGGTTTCCATCAACCAATCGATCATGATTTTCACCATTGAAATCTTCAACAATTGAACTAGTTAAGTACATCAATCATTGACTCTTGAATCTCCAAACAATCCACCTTAGATTTTGACCTCCAAACGTTCCTGAGACTGTTTGATCCCAAATGATTTCAAGACCGTTTGGACTCAAACGGTCTCAAGACCATTTGGTCCAATTTGTCTTGAAATCGAATGGATTCAATTAGGTTTTTCACCACTTCACCCGATTAGGGTTTGCAATTGGTAGATTATACAATCATGGAACCTTTATAAACCAATCAATTACATCTATTAGATCATTATTCAACACATCATCAACCCCCCTCAAATGGTCAACCCCCTCCATTTGGTCAACCACTCCAAACGGTTTGGAACCCAAACCTCCAAACGGTTTGCAAGGTGAAACTGATTGGACCGTATCGTTGAAATCGTTTGCACCCAATTTTATTTTGAGGTGTGTGCTTAGGATTATGTCATCATCCTCAAGCTTCAACCCCTCGAAATTTACTGCCATTTCATGATAGCTTCATCAATCAATCAAAGGAATTGCAAGAAGAACAATTGAACAAAATTGATTGAGGAATTGAATTCAATAACAATGATTAAGGGTTCAAGTTATATAAACTGCCTTCAAAGAATCTTAAAAGATACAAACTCCACGTCTTTAATGGTGAAAGAAACACCTTCAACTATCCCAAGGCTCATCCTCAAGATTTTGAGTGAAAAGATTGGCTAGAGTTGAAGATTGAGTGAAGAAAAGAAGAAATCATGCATTGATTTGTGATTTCCACCATGAAATTTAGGTGAAAGAATGCCATGGAGCTTACCTACAGGTTGAGGGTCGTCCTCCTGTTGCTCCTAGGATCCCATGATCATTTGTCAAGAAATAAGTGAAAGTGGTTTCAAAATTACCCATTCACGCTATGGATAAATGAGCATATATGCATTTTATTGAAAATTCATTTAAGAGAGAGAAAGTAGGGGATAACTCTTCCATTTCCTTGCCACTTGCCCCTCCTCTTCCTTGTATACGAGGCTATCTTCCTTGACTCTTATTCCTCTCAATTATCCATGAATTAAAGGAAAACAAATTAAGCACCTTAACCCTTATAATAATAATATCCTAAAGTTAGTGGATAATGCTTTTCCTTTTATTAATGTGAGTGGGTTCTCCACTCACTTGAGATATTTGTTGCCTTTGCAAGGCACATGAACGTCCACATATATGGATTTTCAACCAACACAATTTTGTTTGAATGGCACTTCAATTAATATATTTATTTTTTGCATTAAATTGAATTAGAATTTCAATTATGCTTAAATCTTGATTATTTTAATATCAAGATTCTCTCTCGTTCAAAGTGATACAAATGAGATGCCCCTCCCATTTTATTTTCTATACATGATGACAAGAAATATCAGGGACTCTCTAGAAGAGGTAATTTGCAAATTGAACCCTAGGTTTTGGGTAAATTGCACATTACACCAAAACTAGGTATTAATGTACAAACATTGCTTAATCAGCTCTGTCTTGGTACTCAGGCTTTCACTAGCCATACCTCTGCATCATTTTCATTCTCATGATGCTTCAACACTTGAGGAACATTTTATCATGCAATATTTTCAAATTAACCCCTCAACTTGGGTAAATTGCACTTTAGTCCAAAATAAGAAAAACACTGTTTCAACATTATTCAAAAAGGACTAAAATTTAAATATGAGTTCCTCTTGAGCCTTAATTACTTTTAAAAAGATAAGAGCAATCATATAATCCACTTTATTAATCAAAACATCTAGGGTTAAAGCATAACCCAGGTCAGGTATGTTACATTAACAATCAAACATCACAAGATGGTATCTAAGCATACAAGTGAAGAATTCAAGAATAGGAGTATGGAGATGACTGTTGCTAACAATATATATATTCAAAAGGATGTAAGTATATAAATGTTGGGAGAGCCTTAGTGGCTACTCCCAACCCAAGGAAAGAGGTTATCCACTCATTCTCATGAGTAGCATTTTGTCTTTACAAATGTATGGAGACATAGAGAATTGTAGGAAGGAGAATATGGTGAAAGGAAAGAAAGTTGAAGAAGGGGACTAGGGGATACACCAATGGTGACCGGGAGATGGCCACAACTGATGGTCTGGTTTTGTTGCCCTTGGTTCGAAGCAACAGTGTTGGCAATCTCCTTTCCCCCTTCTTCCTTCCTTTATCACAGGAGGAACAGACGAGAGGGAATAGGTGGATGTCTGTGAGGAGGACCAATGGACTCTCGTTTGTTGCTCCTAGCAGTCGATGACAACTCCTTCCTTTAGTGCTCCACATCAAGTCAGAAATGCTAGCTCCTGACCGA
Organism: Alisma plantago-aquatica; assembly: GCA_963693085.1. Lineage (NCBI taxonomy): Eukaryota > Viridiplantae > Streptophyta > Magnoliopsida > Alismatales > Alismataceae > Alisma > Alisma plantago-aquatica. The sequence goes on along the minus strand of OY856412.1, from coordinate 1,189,363,447 downwards.
TGTGTGCGAGGACGACCACCTCTATGTAGTTGGTTGTCTCCCATTTATAGTTGTCAGTCTGGGGTTCTTTACTTGTGATCCAAGCCTCCCAAGTACCCACCCTCAGGGCACATGCTCAATGGTCCTGAGTACAGTACATGCCAGGGCCGTCGTCAGGTAATAGAAGCGAGTGCACCATCAGATGATGGGCGCAGATGTGCCACTGCTTGGTGGGCGCTAGAGTGTCACTGGTTGATGGATGCAGACATGCAACTGGGTGATGCTCGCAAGTGCGCCATCGGTTGATGGACACAGACACGCCACCGGGTGATGCCCATAGGTGCTCCATTGGTTGATGGACACAGACACACCATCGGGTGATGCCCGCAGGTGCGTGTGTGAGTGATGGGTTGATGTAGTTATCAACCAATGGCACGGTAGGGAGCTTCTAGGTAACATCTGGTGAGGGTGAACCAATGGCTACTCAAGGACCATCGATTGTCATCTGGTAATGGCTCTACTTTTGATAATCATGCTTCTAGTCCTTTGTTTTCTTGCATCTGACGTCATTATCAAAATAAGATAAGGAGAATATATGCAAGGTAGGAGGGAAGTAGATATGAATTTGCCTAAATAGTGGAGAAATATTGATAAACTAAGGCATATAATATCTACAAAATTGGATGTTTTCATGGACCTAGACAACATATACAATGATTATTTCATTCATATTGGAGTGTTGCTAGGAGCTCAATTTTCAAAACATTCAAAGTTGTTTACCAAACTAAAAATATATCTCCTTAACTTGCAAACTCTTATATGTTATTATTTTCAAAGATCAAGTTTCCCCAAATATATAGACTTGTTCCAATTTCACTAGAAATCAAATGCCTCAAACTTATATTTAAGGTGCTTTCTCAACATAATAAGACCTTACTGAACTCACATATTTTCCAAACTCAATTTAGATTTGTTTTCAGTTGAAAGATCAATGAAAATGTATTGCTTTTTATAGAGGTCGTTCATTCCATTAGGAATAAGTCTTCCGATAAGAAATTGGCTTGATCATAATCCAGGTGTTAAATAGAACGGATTGGAAATGCATTATCAACACTCTTCGTAATGACTATCTACCCTATAATATGTAATCTCATCACACAAACTTTATAAGGGGTGATACAACCATTCTCAAGTAGGATATATTTCATAGAAAAATAAAGTGTTTGAGATGTTGATCCAATCATCTTATATATATTTATTTTGTGCATGGATCATCTCTGTCATGGCATCACATAATTTTTGGGGACTAGAAAATGTAAACCCATTGCATTAATATGAGGAGGAATACCACTTACTCTTGATTGCTTCATGATGACATCTTGTTAATGGTGGAAGGAAGAACTAAGACACAATCATAAACAATGTCCTTGATTATTTGCAAAATTTATAGAGTAACATGCTTCAGAAATGAAATCTAAATAATATAACTTATATAATACCACACTGGCTGAGGATAGGGTCCCCATCCTACACAACATGCTCAACCAAGTCTACCCATGCTAACATCAACATTTTCTATAAATACAAAATGAGAATATATACAGTGCACCACCTCTCCTTGGAAGGGAACACCACCTTGGTTAAAGAGCTTCTACAATCTTTTCCATCATTTACAATGCAAATCATTTTCTTATTTCCCCCCATTGTGCGCTAAGACCAATATGCACATTACGAATGTCATCTAGTTTGGAAATAGGGACAATCAAAATGTTTCACTTGTCCCCTAGAAGAATATTACTTCAAGAAAAGATATTAGTGTTTTTGGAATCAAGGATGTAAGAAATAAGAACAAACCATTAATGATATAGAAAGTTGGTTCTTTCTAAAACATCCTTCTAAGCTTTGTGTTTAAGTGATGTAAGAAAAAAACTTAAAGTCAGACACTCTAAGTAATCAATCTTTTTCATCAAGTTGGGTGTTCACTAAGAGACATATTGATGAAGTCAACCTCAACAAAAATAAAGTTGTCAACAATGGAGATAGTATAGTTTTATGGATTTCTCATTGGGAAAAAGGTACTTCCATATAGGAGTTGTAATCTTCTCTTCTAATTTCTAATGACATTCAGTCATTGTCTGGAAACTACAAGGTGAATGATAATGAAGATTGGGAATAGAGAATCACTAATTGATTCCTTCATGAGTTGTCTTGACCATCCATTAAGTAACTACTACCTCCTTATAGAGAGGCTAGTCATGACTTTTGGGATTGGTTGCATTAACATAACAGTTTAGATAACATATAGATGGAATTTAGAACAAATGAAGTCCATGTTGTAGACGATTGGTAATATATATGAACAAACACGCTGCCTAAGCATATTAATTATTCCTATAACTACTCACCCATATGTTACTCCTTACTAACAAGGAGAATCATCAGAGACATATAGTTATACAAGATGAATTCCCACTATGTTATAACAACATAGATGACCTAACAATTGCCTTGATAGTGAGAAGGTACAAAGTACAAATGGATAAATAGATTGTCTTTTTTTGTCTAGTTTGAATATAGCTTTATTGCCCACACCATCAAGAATAAATAAGCTTATCAAAAAACATTGAGTATGTATGCAATTTCCTACTAGCACATTGGAACTAGAGTTATGGAACTATCCAAACAAGTTAGAGGGGCTCACTTGGAATTACAGTCCAATTTATTAAGCTACATTGATCCACCATTATCACCTGACCTCCTAATATTACATCGTATAGCAACCAAGAAAACTGATCATATATAGATAATGAATTAACCATCTTCTCTAATGCGTAGACCCATGTTGATAATTATGGTTCTTGGATTACACACCAAAAACTTTGATGGATGGTTCCACATGGAAACATGAATACCATTAACAACCTTCTCATTGTTTGAAACCAAAATCATAGAACTTCTTCACTACCATGATCTACAATAAGCACAAATGGAAGGGCTTCACTGACTTCTCTCATGTTGTTCATCTTCTGCATGACAATGATGAGCAACATATTACATGCATCCTTTTGTCAGTAGTTCCTAAAGGTAAAAAGATCCCATTATCACATTAAATACCAGTCATATATTGAGGCAACTCAACTTGGTGGATAATACAATATAAGAACATTTCTTAAGCATCTATATTATTTTCATATACAACTAGTTTGGTTGGACTATGATGTCAACATTTGTTTGAACCCTATTTTACCTACATCAGAGATCATGATGAATAAATATAATTGCTAAATTTCCCAAAAAACACAATTAACAAGTCGCATTTTGTGGTTCTCTAACTCAATTGTGTTTGTTTTTCTATTTTTAGAATAATGGAAACATAGTCAATGTCCATGAACATTTTATGACATCGTAAAGATCTGTCTATACACTATTTTAAATCTAAATAGTCTTTGGAATGCAAACCTAAGAACAAGATATGTGCAAGAAAAACTCCATTAGTGGATAATTCCTTGAACATTCCTCATAATAGTGCTCCAAATAACAATCCATTTTGGGGAAGAATCAGGCTACAGTCATAAATTGATTTCACTTACACTTACATCTACTGCATTCTATTAAAGAAATCGAAATGTCAATAGACAAATCATCTTTAGATATGCTTTATACACTAAATGAATACAAAAAATACAAGATGATATGCCTAGGCCATTATAGGAATTTATGCATAAGAAACATAGAGGGAATGTAACTCCTTTTTTTTAACATAATAAAAAATATGTTATATGTCATTACCAATCTTCCAAGTATTAAATCGAAATGATATTGAAGTTCTACACCTCACAATCCAAGAAAAAATACTAAGATCATAAGTAGGAGAAATTAAATCCTTTAAATCCCCCTAGTTATATGTATATAATCATTTTCATAAAATAAAGCCATGTCAACAAACCTAGTGTGAACTAGGACATAATTCAACATATTAATAATGGGTTCACTATTTCTTATTGAAGGAATTTTCTAATCAATACCTAGTACAACTCAAATAAGCACACTTTTAGGGAAGTAATGATTTAATATTTCTTCTCGTGTTATGAAATCCATTCTTAGAAAGCCATGGATCATTCTATATTTTGAAAATAAGACCATTTCATGGAAGAAAGTTAAATTTTCCAAAAAAAAAGTCTTCCTATTCTGAACAATTGAGAATAATACCAAGTCATCGTGCTTGCACAATAAATACTCCAAAAGGAATAATTTTGTGATTCTTTTCATGTTTCCGTCTATATAAAAGCTCTCTTTATTCATACATTTTTTCAAGCAATTCCCAAATATTCTAGCTAAGCTCATGTCTCTAATTTTTCTAATTCCAAAGTTGCTTTCCTTCCTTGGCACTTGTAAATTACTCCCATTTTAGTCAATGAAATTTTTTCTTACCCTTAGTATTACCTCACAAAAAGGTTCAAAAATTTTGACAACATCATGTACAACTGGACTAGGCAATTAATATCAAGAGTTCAAAATAGATGCATAGTTGATGTACTTGAATGTATAAGTTCTAATTACTTTTATAAAGAAAGGGTTTTGAATTTCCTACCCTCTACCCTAACTTTAATAATGTATATAAGAGGAACAAATATTTTATGTAAAGTTTTCTATAAAAGATATGGATACCCATAGTGATGAATTAATGTTCATCTTAGTTTAGTCACATGTTTAGAGTAATTTTTCATCACATCTATGCATTTATTCCCTTATTTAGCTTAAATTTGGTTTTATCGACTTACCTTGGTTTTAATGTGTCTTAATGAGAAATTTCTCACTTTATTGTAGGAATGGATCAAGAATGAGGAGAATAGCTCCAAATACGTCCCCAACCATGCTAGAGTCAATTAAGATCATCTTGCCCCATCTCTAAGAAATTTTGGAGATGATTCCCTCATCTAGGCCATTAGAAGCAAGTATGAGGCACCTTGTTAACTTACTAGAACATCTAATCAGTCAAATGGATTCTTCCTCACATGGAACAAGATATCCAGTGTAATGCTGACTCACCATGTGAGTTGATCAAATAACCATCATACGGGGAAATGAAATATTGCATTAGTTTTGCATGTTGATCGATTAGGTATACCAATGGGTACACTCACCAACTTAAACAAAATCTTAGAAAGCATAACATTCACACAACATACCAACTCACCTAACGAGTTGATCTTTTAAGATATTGTTCAAAGAAATTAAGCTACATGCCAGTCAAAAAATTCTCTCTATGAGTAGATTCACTGCCAGACCATCGATATATAGGTTTAGAAGTGAGCTGATCATATCACTCCTTGAGTCTATTATCTTAAAATAATTAGGTTAATATAAAAATTAAAGTCAACTGGCTCATTCACAAAGACAATAGGTTGGACCTAGTGACATAACACTTATCAATAATGAAGCTAACCAACTGGCATGCCTATCAGTTGGGATTTCTATAGTGCAAGATTAACACAAACCAACTACTTTCGTTAATTGTTTGTAAGCCCAAATATAGAAATACCTAAGGGATTTATTTTGGTAGTATGTCTTGAGATATGATAATTGTAATGTAAAACTTTTTCATTGATTTGATTATTTAAATAAAGGAATTATATATTATATTTTCTTCAGTGTGAGATAATGAATAAATATAATAATGTCCTAAGAATGTATGACTCAATGATATGTAATTTAGTATTGAGGACCTAAACATGAGAAAATGTGTATTCTAAGAGTATTCATTCCTTTCTAGGTCTCTAGTTAGATGCTATTATTGAAATTAGGATGAAAGTAATACATTAAGGCTAGATGTGTGTTGACTGATGACTAAGTCTTATTAGTCATGATATATAATATCATGTCAAGCGCATAGGTACTTGTTATGAATAAGTGTATTGGATAAACACAATTTGAGTATCATGCATGGAATCCATAAATGATAGTCATTATCATGTCCCATGTGATAATAGTGATTTTGGTCCTAGACCTAAAGTCACTACTCAATGTGACCTTGAATAACGGTTGATGTACAAGTAGTGCTTGGGTACACTATGGCACGTGTGGATTATTATGAGTGATGTAGATAGAATTTGTCCCTCCTATTGGAGTGATATCCCAATTACTTGACGAGTGATAATGTGAAATGCATGGTTGTGCTCATGTGAGTTGATATATGATATTAATCTCATAATTTTGATTCAATGTGGATATCAAAGACAAAAGGATTGTACAATCACTCTTAATAATGATCACAATACTGGGCTGAAATTATTTTCCAACTTCTTCAATTATTTCAATAGCAATGAAGTCTCGCTAGATACTAATCCCTTTCTGTGAGATCATAATATGATTATATATATCACTACCGAGGTAATGTAGATCCTATAGGGTCATACACATAAGATTCATAGTAAGGGTTTAAGAAATCAACTGAATCATTAACGGTTTGACTGGAAGCCTACTCCACTGACTAGAAAGTCTACTTTCATGACTAGACAGATTGATCGACCGTGGAAGGTCTAGATGATTGACTAGGATGAGATCCACCCAATATGAAAATGGATAGTCTAGTCACCCAACTAGAGTAAATTAGTCAATCAATCGAGATTGGATGACCCAAGTGCCTGACTTGAATAATAAGTGAAACGATCAATAAGAACTTTTATGTTATGACCCATTTTAGTTTACTGGCTGGAGTACCTGGCCGCCTGACTGGAAGTCCCAAACATGTTGCTAAAAAGCAGCCCCACCAGGATAGTCGATCAATTGGACTAAGATAATCGATCGACTAGCTATCTATGAGTGGGATGTTGAGAAGAAGCCAATATCTTTTCATTTCCCGTAGTTTATTAGATACCTTACTTCCCTTACTTTGCTATAAATAGTAGTAGGATGGCTGGGTTTTCATTTACACCATTGGACCTATGAAACCAATCCACATTACCCTCAAGGAGAGAGATATAAGGATATATTGTGCAATTCCAATATGTTTCCAATGGAAAGGCCACACCTTCTCTTCTGGCTCTAGGAGCACAATGTGAAGTTCTCATTTGTCTTAGTAGATGATATAGAGATGCATAACTTTATTGGATGCCTTCGTAGAATGTCATTTCCATATTCTTATATACTTGATTCTTTGTGAGTGAAGTAATCGAATCTACTCCACAACAAGGTATATCTCACAGCTCTCCTTTCAGGTATATTATCTTTGACGATATCTTCTTGTAGGTACATGGATTTTATTTTATTTTTTTGCTTTTGATCCACCTATCACCTCCACAAATACCTACCTTAGTACCGGAGCCATGTCAATCTATAACATATTAAGATTTATAATTGATATGATTGGATTTTATTTTATGCTGCTTGTGTTGTTACATTTGATGTGAATGAAAAAAATTAATGTGTATATCCCATTAATTCCACATAAATTCCAATGTAAATCTTTTGATGCATCGGATGGGGTCGCCTACAGGAAAATGTGATTTTTCATAATGCACAAAAGTGAATTTCTATATACCTTTCCATGGTTGCTCCCCCTGAGACCCCACAAGGGGTAGCATTCCCTTGTCTCCCCTTCACTATTTGGGTAGTGGGATCCCCACATTAGCATGATGCCCCTGTATATCCTTCCTCGTCTGTGTGGATGCCAAAGATTTATTAATGGGTATTGTACTACATGGAGAAGATGCAATTATATAAATAAATAAATATATATACATATATGTAAGATATGATATATTTTTATACCTTACATGTGACCGTCAAAATATGGTTTGCCTTTTGTATTATGCATGGTTATAGACAAAAATCACTTTGTGTGTGCATGATGTGGATGTGAATGGAGTCTTTTTGGTTGACATGTAATCTGCTTGCAAACTGAGCCTCATCTTTTGTTATATTGGCAATTGTTTCCATTCCTTCTTACTCCCATCAAATGTAGCATGAGGTTTCTACATATCATGTAATATTATATAGGCACAAAATAAATTTTGGAGGACTTGGTGTGATGAGGCAAAGATGAAGATCCAAGGAGCGTCCATGAAGCCATTGACATGATCCATCACAAAATTAGGTTTATATGTTTATGATGGATATGATGCAATGGATCTTAGGTGGATAATAACTTTATGTGTCTCCAAAGGATTACATAGGTATCACCATAACCAATGGTGTATATTTATGGATTGTGCTTGTTGATATAATGCACATATGATTTATATTATAAATATGTAGTGTTTATATATGTATATGTATATGTATATGTATATGTATATGTATATGTATATGTATATGTATATGTATATGTATATGTATATGTATATGTATATAATTTCAAAGCCCTCAAATAGAATATTAAGTCTAATATCCTTTACAATATTCAAAACACATGAAAACCTTGATCAAATAAGTACAAGAATGTGGTGAATTGTTTGTCTTAGGCAAGTGTGAGAATAGATATGTTGTTTGTCAAAGAAGGGCGCATATTCGATTGTGTTGGTCTTTGGTTCAGACTAAACTAGGTGGTCTTAATATTATTAAGAACCTAGAGGCATATGGATGGTTATGACAAAGAGTTGTACATCCATCTATCGAAAGTTGCATTAGTTGCAATTGGGAAACATTGCTTGCCTAAATAGTATAGTTGTGGGTGATCAACCAAAGCTAACTCATGACTTGATGAAACACATATCTTGTCTCACTAGAAGATGGTACAATGTAATATTTGAACTAATGGTGACAACTAATAATTTGAATAAAATAAATGGAGTTGTCTTTAATCAAAGACTAAAATTAATGTTGATTTTTTTCCAAATCAAATAATAATTCCTATAAAGAATTCTTGTAGATCAACTATAAATCAACAAGAAAAACTTTTTACTGCAATCAGTCCTTTAGAAGAAAAAACTAAATTGAAACAACTTCCATGACTGGTTTTGGATTTTGATAATTGTCCTCACACATGATCTTAAGCTCTATGCCATGGTCACACTAGTAACAAACGAACCAACTTTGAATGCACCTATGGCAGAAAGGGAGGCTTATGGTAAGCATTTTGATGATGCCATGGACATCAAGTGCCTTATTCTATGCTCCATGAATCATGAGCTTTAGATTACATATTGAGATAATAACACATCTTAGGAACATGTACAAATAACACAAAAGGCAAGATAAGTATGATGTCCCCAAGGGATTTATTAAGTGCATGTTGGTTGAAAGCAATCCAATTGGACCCCATGTACTCCTAGTAATTGGGTAAGTGATAAATCTAGAGAGTCAGGGATTTCCTTCAGGCCAAGCGTTGGTTAAAGATTGATCCTCCAATTATTTCCAAATTCACATAAACAATTTGTCATAAATTAAAATGTGAACAATTTTGTAAACCACTGACATAACTATGCATGTTAAAACAATGTGGGGAAAATGAAAAACAAGTCCAATTCCATGTTGATGGTCAACATAGGAAAAGGAAAGCATAAGGGAAAAGACAAATCTAAAAAAGGTTCTAAGGTTAGGAAAAATTATATGTCTTCTGCACTTAAGATAGAAAGAATGAGTAGATAAAGAAGGCAATTGTCACCATTGTCACCAGGTTGGACATTGGTAGATCAATTGTCCCTTTACAGAAAGAAACTAAAGAACAAGAAGAAGGGGATAGAGATCTCCACTTCAGATTTATATGTTATAGAGATAAATGTATCTCCTTCTTTAGCATGGGTATCATATAAAATGTGATTCTTGTTGGCTTTTTAGATATGCCAAATTTATATTTTTGATGATACAAATATTTCCCAAATTATATTACTAACATGTGCCATATATATTTTAGGTGATCAAGGAAGTTAGTCAAGAACCAACTACAAAGATCTTGCAAAGTTTATATGTTTGGATGCTTGCAAATCAAGTTGTACCATGTGTTTGAGTGTACACATGTGTTTTTGTACAACTTTATAGACATGATGTGAGAACAAGTAATGATCTTCCAAAACCTACCCAAAATCCCGAAACCACACTCAAATGAAGCCTTTAGGGTTGATATTTCATTAGATGAGTCATTAGATAGGTTTTCACACTTTTGCATATTCGTTCTAAGTCATTCTTGGTCGAAGAAAATCTCAAATGAATAGTTTGGTCAAAGAAAAAGCTCAATAAAAAAAGAGCTATTGTGTGATGTTGGACCAAGTAGTTAGACCGACACTTAGCAATTGGAGGAAGTCAAGTCAAGACCAAACTTGGTCGAAATCTTTCTCAACTGAGACAATTTCCGATCGAATAATTTCAAAATTATGTATAAATATTTGCATTAAAAATATGTACAAATACATGCAAAAATCTAGGTTATAACACTAATACTAAGCCAAACGTTCGAGGCATGTGTGAGGGATTTTGATATCACATCACAATGAACTTTGCCCTTAGAACACCACAACATAATGGTGTATCAGAAAGAAGGACTCAAACCTATTGGACCTGGAACGATCCATGATGAGTTTTTTGTTCTTCCAACTTCCTTTTTGGAATACTCTAGAAATTGCATCATTTACACAACCACATAAATTGTGAATTGGTTAACAAGACACAATACAAAAATATGAACCCAGAAATGTACCAATATGTCTCTTATGAAGATTTGGGGATGTGAAGCTTATGATAGTAAACCCTTTTTCAAAAGTATTAGGCACAAATCTAAAAAATGTCATTTGGTTGGATATCCTAAGGAAACCAAGGGATGTTATTGTCCAGCCTAAATCACACATAAAAAAGGAGTGGATCTAGAGTAGTCAGACTCTTAAATTTATAACATGACACTCAGGCCCCTACAACTATTATAGGGGGTTCAATGTAGCAAATTGGGGCGATCCATGGGGACAAAGAGTGGTATGTGCTAAGAATGTAGAATCTTAGCTCAATTACAACAATCAAAGAGTAAGGCTAGGTGTGGTATTCTTTAGGAAACAATGTTACTTTGACCAATCAAACAAAGAAAAATAAGTAAAACAAAGAAAGAAGTAAAACAAGAGAATAAGAAGAAACAAAAAGGTAATATAACAAGTATGGATGGGAACTTGGATTGGGTTTCACCATCTAAGGTCTCTCACTAACATGCAATACTCACACCCCAGTGTATATCCTTAGCAAGATTACAAGCAATCATTTTATATGTCTAATCCCTCCTCTCTCGGGCGTAGGATAGATTTGGATTATCATGTTGTCTCTCTCTCGAGATGGCAAACAGACAATCACAATATAAGTATATGACCATTAGGTTAAGCATTCCAACATTCTCATGCATTCATGCAACTCCATAAAACTTAGATAAGGTTATTACTACTCTTTTGAGGCACGAATGATCAAACATAACAAGATGATAGATAATCATACAAGTGAAGCATTAAGACCAAGAGTATGGAGATAATAATTTCTAAGAGAATATATTCAATGGATATAAGTATTTACATGTTGGGAGAGCCTTAGTGGCTACTCCCAATCGAAGCTATATGTTTAGCTACTCATGATGATGAATAGCATTATGGATTTACAAATATGATGAGACATGAGAGAGAATAACAAAATGGATGAAAAAGATGGAGGCGGATGAACAGATAGAGAAGAAGAAGGGAGATACACTAATTGTGACCACAAGTGACCAAGGTTGATGCATGTCTCCTCTAGATCTGAATTTAGAGTGGGTGTGGAGAGTGGTTGTTGCTTCTATTAAAGAAGGAACCTACAGAGCTTGGTGATGGCATGGATCCTATCTCTCATACGGACTCTCATCTTCATAGATCTAGGACAGATGGAATGTCATCCCTATGATGGTTGTGTAGTGTAGCAACAGTTCATTGTTTCTCACATGTCGCGACCCCTTTCCTGGATGAAGTGGTTGGATATTTATAGGTGCAAGTCTAGAGGTGAATGACTTAAACTCAGCAGTCGCTAAGGCACTTTGGTCGTTGATGTTGTGAGTCTAGCGGTCGTCGATGGTAATGCCTTCATCGGTTGCTGGTCCTTGCATTTAGCGGTCACTGAGGTTGGTTGGTTCCATCGGTCGCCAAGGATGTCATGTTCGGCGATCGATGTGATGTTGGGGTTTGCAATGATAGATGTTGAGGGACCATCGACCGTTGAGGTAGCTTGCTATTGATTGCTTAAGTGCGGGTGAACCAGCGGTCACCAAGATGACAAGTTCAGTGGTCCCTAGTAATGCAAGTCTAATGTATGCGTACAACTCTGGGATTGTCAATCTCTAGGATGTCGGACCAACCATCATCAAAGATCAATTCTTTCTTTGGATGATATTCTATGTAAATAAAAGGTAAGGAGATGAAATTAGGTAGTTATACCAAAACTTTGCCCAAATGACAAGATTTATCTAAATAAAACATTATCAAACGATAATTGAGGGTAAAATAGGCACTCGAATATCCACAAAATTGGATGTTATCAGTTACTTTTATGTTTCATTTGAAAACAAAGTGTTTGTTTCCAGAATTTTTGTATTTTTAAAAAATTATTTTCAGTGGAACTAGTGGGAAAACTCTAAAAATTTTGAGTCAAACAATATAACATTGATTCCATGAAGGTTGATAAGTAAAAATAGGAATCACAAATTGTAGTGGAATCTCAAGTTCCTCCTATAACACATAAACCTCATAGGTCTAGTATGACACATTTGGATCTAGACAGATTTGTGTTTCTCATGACTCAACAAGATGATGCATTGCCATTCAGGATGATGAACCAACAAACTACAATGAGGCTATTGAAGGACCAAAATCTGATAAATGGCTTGAAGATATGAAATCTGAGTTGGAGTCCATATATATCAGTAAGGTATGGATCTTGGTGGATCCACTTGAAGGGAAAAAACCCATAGGGTATAAATGGTCCTCAATAAGAAGACCAACATGGATGGTGATGTACAACCTACAAAGGTTGATTAGTAGAAAAAAATTTCAAATAAGTTCAAGGTGTTGACTATGATGGCCTTTTTCACTAGTTTCCATGTTTAAATCCATCAGTTTCATGCTTGCCATTTCAGCTTATCATGACTATGAAATATGTAAAATTGACGTTAAAATGGCATTCCTTAACAAGAATTTACTTGTGGATGTGCATATGACAAACTAAAGGTTTCATTTCTCTAAATGAAGTCGAGAAAGATTGTAAGCTACAAAAGTCAATCTGTGGATTGAAGCAACCATCTCAGAGCTAGAATCTTCATTTTAATGTGAAAATCAAACAGACTAGCTATATCCAAAATGAAGATAAAACTTGTACTTACAAGAAGGCAAATAGAAACATAATTATCTTACTCATATTGTATGTTATTGACATACTACTGATGGGGAATGACATCCCTGATTTACAGTTGGTTAAAACACGATTTGGGAACACCTTCTCCATGAAGGACTTAGGCAAACTATTATATATAATAGGAATCAAGATCTATCAAGATAAACCTAGAAGTCCTCTCAGTCTAATTCAAAGTACATACATTGACAACGTAATGAAAAGGTTCAACATCCAAGAGTATAAGATAGGAAATAACCCATGCATCATGAGATAAGTGTATCTATAGCTAATTGTCCCAGTTCTATAAAAAAGAGAGAACACATGAATAAGAACCCATCTACATCTACATGTACAATTGGATCTATAACATGTGTGATGTTATGTGCACATCTTGATGTCTTTTATGCTTTAATCATGACAAGTAGGTATCGGTCATGTCTTAATGAAGGTTAATGGACTGCTATAAAGAACATACATAAGTACTTCAGAAGATGTAAGGATCAAGTCCTTATTTATGGTTGTGAGGAAGAGTTTGTTATAAAATATAACACCAGTGCAAGTTTCTAAACCGATAAAGGCAATTGTTGATTGCAATCAAGCTTTGTGCTTTACCTAAATTGTAGAGTCGTGATGTGGAAGAGTTCCAAGAAAGAGATAGTGGCTAATTTTACAATAGAGGATGAGTACATTGCTACCTCCAGCGCAGAAAAGGAAGTTGTATAGATCAAGAAGTTCATTTGTAAAGCAGATAAGGTTCCATCCATTGCTAAATAGTGACAATAATGAATCGATTGCACAATCTAAGGAGCCCATATCACATCAACATTCCAAGCATATAGTATGGTGCTACAATCTCAAAGGAGAAATCATAGAACAAGGAGTTGTGATGACTTGTAGAGTACCAATTGAGAGAAATGTTGCTAACCCTCTAACAAAAGCACTTTCGAAAGAAAAGCATGATGGCCATGTTAAATCACTTACACATAGATTTCTGAATGATTGGTTGTAGTGCATGTAAGAGACTTTTTCTAGTATGACCTAGGACCCATCCATATGATAATTGTAATGACATAGTTTGTAATTGATCTGAATATGAATAACGTTAATTCCCAATATTATATTTTCTTTAGTATGATATAATCAATAAATATAATAATGTCATAAGAACGTATGACTCAATGACACATGATTTTGGTCTGAGGTCCAAAACATGAGATCAAGAGTATGGTAAGAGTATTCATTCTTGTCTAGGTCCCTTATCAGATATCATTAGTCATGATATCTAATATCAAGTCAAACCCATAGGTACTTGTTTTGAACAAGTGTACGAGATAAAACACAACTTGAGTATGATACATGGAATCTATAGATGACAATCATAATCATATCCCATGTGATGGTGGTGATTGTGGTTCTTAGACTAGAAGTCATTACAATGACTACATGTTTTTCAATATACTTTAACACTACCCAACATGCACTGAATAAGGGTTACAATACAAGAAGCACTTGGGTGTGCTGTGACATTTGGATTATTGTGATTGATGCAGATCGAATTCGTCCCTCCTATTGGAGTGATATCACAACCAATTAATGACTGAAACTATGAAATGCATTGCCGTAATAAAGTGATTCAATACATGATATTGATCTTAGATGTATCTCAACAGTCTATTCTAGATCAAGGAACAAAGATTCAACATGAGGAGGGTGACATTTCCATGCCTTGGATTCCATATGGATATATGATACAAAGCGATTGTTTGATCATTGTAACACTAGTCACAATACTAGGTTGAAGTTGTTCTCTAACTTCTCCATTCACTTGGATGGCAATGAAGTCTTGATAGATACCAATCGACATGATTTAGATTGTAATATGATTATTGATATCACTATCAATGTAACTTGGATCTTATAGGGTTACACAAATAGGATTCATAGGGAAGAGGGGTATAATAGTAGAAAAATGATTATTTGATTACTAAAAGGTTTAGGAAAGTAATTGAATCATTAATGGACCAAATGGAAGACAAGTTGAATTATTGGAAAGTCCATTCACTTGACTAAACAAATCAATTGATTGATTGGAAAGTACAGTAGATTGACCAGGTCGAGATCCACCCAATCAATTAAATAGTTACCCCAATCACCCAGCTGGATAGATCAGTCAATCAGTTGAGTGGCAACCCAGTCACCCAACTGGAATGGATCAGTGAAATGACCAATTTGATCTGATATGTTCTGATCCATTCTAGTCACCTTACTAGAAGTCTTGTAGATGTTGGTGAAAGTAGCCCGACTTGGCTATTCGATTGACTAGACTTGTAACAACCTCCTCCCTTTGTTATCTCCTATTCATGCGGACTAAGAGGGCATGGACCACTATCAATTATACAAGATCGAAGGTTTAATAATTATCCAAAAATAATTAATAAATTTCACTAAATAGGAAAGAGTTTGGTACAAAATGAAATATAAATTTTCCTTCCTGGTTACAATATACATATTTCTAAATTATACCATATGAAGCACAACCATCTAACTATATCCTCCAGGAGTTACATTAAATTTCTTTGTTTGATGCCTTCTTCTCTAGATGTCCATTTTTCATCATATTTGTAGAATAATAGCAGATTATCCTAAAACACTGACAAACAAAACAATCAGTCAGTATAACATGTTATACTGGTATTTGGGGGAAACAAAAAGTTTGTGTCTACTTGTAACAACATATCCACAACAATTATTGTTACATAATCAAAATTTATCGTATTCTACATAACTTTTCAACCCATTTTACTCAACCTCTGTGATACCCTGTCTTAGGGTTTTGTCTCTGTAGTGGACTGTGGGCCGCCTCTCAATCTGGAGCTAGGTGCCTACATTGCTCTTCCGAATCTAGGGCTTGACCTCATATGACCTTCCCAATTTGGGGCCTGGTCTGACCTTATATGACCTTCCCGATCTGGGCCTGGTCTGACCTTTCAAATTTGGGGCTTGGTCTTTAGTCATCACCATGACTTTTCATTTCCTTCCATTCAAAAATCCAGAGTTGGTATGCGGGGTTTGAGCAAGTTATAAGCACAATTTGTCATAGCCATAATGACTTTATAGATTGCAGGAAATAAATATCATCCAAGCATTTCATTTCAAGCAATCTAGTAAAACCTCAGAAAATGTTGAGAAACTAAAGTGGTTAGTCATAGGCGTAACCACATACATATTTCATAAGTAACTTGATGTCCAAGCAAGAGCAATCAAGAATAACCAAACAAGCAACCAAGCAAATTATCCTGAAAGTTAAAGCAATACACCCATGTAACATTATTTTATCCAAATCATTATTAAGACTAACCCGGGTCTCAAGTTAGTGTTTCAAGGTCATCTTTAGGGAATCATTAGGGTTTTAACTTCCTGAACCCAATTATCACTTTTCATGCTCTCTTAGGCTACAAACCCTATTCTTAACTTTAATTGCACTTTTAATTACAAGGAAACCCTAATTCATCATGTAATGAGTTATTAATCTCAAATTTGATCTAAGTTATCCTTTTTATCCATAAAAGATCATTCTTATATTATCAATGTAAATTGAACACATCATGATCATCAAAACCTAAAACTTAGGGTTCTTATACATTAACCACATTAAAGTTTCTACATTTAGGTATTTTTTGAATTAGAAGCCGATTTAAGATTTGATTTGATTTTTATTGCATTCCTTGCATTCTCCTGATCAAGATTCATATATTACATGCCATCATCGGAGTTACACATAATTAGTAGAATTATTGTAAAATTACCAATGATAGCCCAATAGAAAGCTGCCACGTGAACGGTTGGTCTCTACCATATTCCACACGGTTCTGGGCTCGACCAACGGCACCCATGTGGCTCAGGCGGGAAGCAAGTGGAAGGGTCAGAAATAACCCTTTCTTCACAGCGACGACGCGGGGGTACAGATGTAATTTTCCTCGCCTTCATCTCCTCTGTTCTTCCCCCGCTGCCCGCTTCCGTGTTGCGCCTGGCCGGGTCAACCGATGGTTTGACCTCGCGCTTTACAGCATCAGATGATCGGGGAAAGGCGCACGCACTTCCGATGGACCCAACCGAACTCATCGGTGACAACGAATTCGTCGGTGACGGCAAGGACGAGGAACAGCAGGTTCCAGCTACACAGCAGGGTACAGGGGAGGAGGAGAGGGAAGAAGGCGGGGTGTGTGATCAGCTTGGACGAAAAGGGGGTGTCGCCAGGCTTTAATGGGATTCCTGGTTCCAGCGAGGACTTTGGGGAAAACTTATTCTTGTACAAGAACGAGTGAAATCAGGGTTAGGTAGATTCGTCTTAGCCTTCCGAAATCAAAGAGAAATGTTTCGGTTTCAATTACTGATCAGAGCGAGAGAGGGAGGTCGGGGCGAGCGAGTTACTGTAGCCTGCCTTCCTATTTAGGCGTGAGATAGAAGACAGCCTATACACCATCGATCTGCCGTCCCATGGTCACTTGTAGGGTAAAGTAGCAATCATTTAATAGATTTCCAAATATATGATCAAATACATTAATTGCAAATACGACCCTCTCTCTCTCTTCTCGAATTTTTCTAGACTTCTACGAACCTCTTTTTACAACCAAATTTAGAGGAAAACTCATATATACCTTTCGCAACCTTTATCTAATTTTCGTGATTAAATGGAATAAGTTAAATAGCCAAAACTTGCTCTTTTAGAAAAACCTTAAATTCATTACTCACACCTCCTTTTTCTACCAAATTTTAAAGAAAAGTCTAAAATGACTTTATCTAACTCTGGGCAAGGTTCGAGACTAAAACTCAAAAAGAAAAATATACTTTTCTTAATATCCAAATCTTCCTCTTATAAGGCATATTTCAAGCCTTAAAACACATCCTTTTCTCTTTCTTTCTTTTCTATTTTCTTTATTTTGTCTATTTTTTCTATTAGAAATCATGTGCAAATGAAAACTAATTAATAATTTCCATCCATGCTACATTTTAAAGAATTCTATGAAATTCTCTCAAGCACATATAATTATTATCTATGTTCTTTTTGCTCTTTGCTTATTATGGGAATTTTCTTCTCTCCTTTTTCCCTTTTATCCATCATTGGATTATTAAAAAGGTATCAATCACGAAATCCATCATTTGAGGGAAAATTGCAAAGAAAGCCATTCTTTAAAAGAAAGCACACAAATTTTCAATCAAGTCTCTTTTACTAGAATAATTGCATTTCAATTATTTAAAGCATAAGTGGAACTGAAGTTATAACAAGACTAATCCAGTCGATCGACTGGATTTCTGTGAGCGAGATGCTAAAATGTGACCATTGTCTTTTTCATTTTGCAAGGTTTATCAGAAACCCTACTTCCCTGCTTCTTCTAAAAATAGGGGCATGACGGATGGGTTTCTTTACATTGCTGGACATGTGAACCCTAGATGTCAGTTGTCACAGCCTCCTTTCTATTACTAACACAATATGGAAGCATTTTCACATTATAGAGATCATGAAAAATTGTGAAATGATATCATTAATCAAGAAAGTTACATAGAATAAAATGAACCACAACTTACTTTATTACATACCACTACTAAGGGACTCTAAGTCCAGCATAAAGAGTGTTTTAAACTAAAAAAATTCAAATAGCATGACCAAAATGAAAAGATAACTATCTAGAATGATAGCCCACCAGGTAGGATCTAGTAACTATCCTTGAGTTGACGTCCTTGAGGTCTACTTCTCATTCTCCTTATATGTGTACATATCGTCCTTAGCCATGCAAAGCAACATAAAACTATGTGAATGGCACTAAGTAGTTATACATGAAAATAGCTTATAATTGAAATAACATGAAAATAACTTGAAATGTAATTGCTTAACATGATTACATGAGAACTTGATTAACTTGACATGACTTCATGATAAGATGAATTTTTTTACTTGAGTCACTCTCTCGAATGCACCCACATTTCTCATAAGGTCGGTTAAGGCTCACATAAGGTCAGTTAAGGATCACATAATGCTCCCACATAGCTCATAAGGCTAATTAAGGCTCACATAAGGCCAATTAAGGTTCACATTACATGATTTAGAGGACTATATCAACATAGCATGATATCTTATATTTAAACATGGTTATCATGATTTCTTGATTAATTAGCATGACACTGATTCATAGTGTTCTTATTTAAAGAATAATCATCAAACTGGTAGAAAATATCAATTTCTATCATGTGCATGATTTTCCCGAGCATAAATAGAGTAATAGCATAATTGCACTTTAATTGAGTAATCATAAATAAATAAATGAAGTAAACCCTCAACCTTAAACTTTTACTCATTGTGCATGATCCTCTCGCCCGATCTCGAGGAGATAAATTATCAGTAACTTGAGTCTTAATCATCCCTAAAGTCTTATATGTAACATAACGATGCATTTAATGCTCCCTATTATCATGGGTTCAGGGTTTCTAAAAAGATCAGGGGAAGTAGGCTGGAGTATAGGATCTATATCTTGCTCAATTAGCTTTCTTGTTCCAAAAATTTTCTAATGAGTATTTTCACATAATTTTCAAACATTAGGATAATTATTTATGAGGTTTTATTTTTTCTAACCAATTTGAGTCAAGATGAAGATAACTAAATCATTTTTGAAAATCTGAGAACCAGAATACATCAGCTCATTAGTAGACTATTCTACCCTTACATTATCAAACACAACCCAATGTACATAGTAGGGCATATTAGTAATAAGAAGAT
Source organism: Alisma plantago-aquatica (assembly GCA_963693085.1). NCBI lineage: Eukaryota > Viridiplantae > Streptophyta > Magnoliopsida > Alismatales > Alismataceae > Alisma > Alisma plantago-aquatica. The sequence goes on along the minus strand of OY856412.1, from coordinate 1,189,343,376 downwards.
AAGGATATCCCATGACTAAAAAAACATTAAAATTATTAAATACCCATAAAACATTAGTCATGCATGACACGTTGATTTATTTCGTGAGGGTGTGGGGGTAAAAATCATGCCTAGATTCTTCTTTCGTTGCCCATGGTGTGTGAACCACTTGCATGGTGTTCCAAACTTTGATCAGAAAGTAGATTTACTCACGACCATTATAGAGGAATAAATATACACTAGATTACCCATCCAAACATGGTCCTAATGAGCTACTAGTTTGGATTTAGGATGTTAGGGAGCATCACCTACACCTTCCTCTTCTGGCAGGCTAATATGGGAAGGAAAAGATGGTGATTGACTATATAAGAATCAAAATTTGGAAATATGCAACTATTCACCTTCATCAGATGATGATGAGGAAACAAGTTGAGGTGTAGAAGGACACTTCAAGCCCTAAAAGTAGTACTGAGATTGTCGAAAAAAAATAGGGTAACGTCGGTAGAGGATTGGATTCAATGTTAGAGCATGAAATCAGGAAAATCAAGGGAATCGAAAGTTAAGGTTGGGTTCACAAAATTTTTTAGCATGAATTATGTTCCTAGAGCATGGCCGTCTGGTCTGGCCGGTGATTGGGTTTCTGTTGGCATGAAGTCGATCTAGTGAGCAGGGTGCATATGTGTAAAGAACGGGCTAAGGCTATAAGAAAGACCCTCAATGGAGTAAACAATAGGTTACCCAAGCAGCAATTGTGTTGAGGGAGGTAGATCTAATTGTGATTAGGTAGTGGTCACCGATGAAGAAAGTTGAGTATGTGGGATTGACTCAGGGAACCTGAGACATGATTGGAAGTGAAGGAAGGTATCTTTGGATCCGGTGGTCATTTTGGAACCCCTATTTATTGGTGTGGTAGACATAAGAGTCTGTTGTGAATTTGTGGTGTCTAGGAGAGTCCAACCCTAAAAGGGTGTTTCTTTGACTAGGCATGAAATCCAGTGGAGTCTAGAATCATTGATCATGAAGACGAGATGGAGGTGTCGGAGAAGTCTTATTGGGAAGGTAAAAATTTGGGGGAGAGAGATCGGGAGGTGGGATAACCTCATCTACTATTGAGTCCCAAGAGGATTGCGAGTTTGGGTGGGAGAAATGCCCCAAAGGCATTAGAGGAGTCCTTAGAGGGTTGGCCTCAACCACAACTAGCTATTCTGAGAAAAAAAGAAAAACACTAATAATACAAGATAAAATAAACAATCTAGGTTAGGTGATATAAACTAAGGTTTTTAAGTAAAAACTACATTGTTTCTTCTCTAATTAATTTAGGTGGTCAAATGAAGTCTCGTTGACTTCAAATTTTAACATCAAATAGATTCAGGAGTCTACTTTCTTCCTATATGGATAGATTTAGGTTTTGATAAACTTTTATTTACCAATTTCACATGTATCATTATCTTAATTTAAGTGCATTATAAGTTAGGATAATTTGAATTAGTATCTCCTCATCTAATATTTGAGTAACTTTTATTTTTTCTATTTCTTGGTTATGTGTATGAAGGTCCAAATTTGAATTTAATTACTGAAATATTTCATTAAAATGCCTAAATTTATTTGAATCTAAAATTGGGATGTTATATCAGTACCCACAAAGAGAGAGACAGAGAGGAGATATTGTGTAATGTTAGCATGTTGCAAATAGAAAGGTTACTCCTTCCCCACTGACTATTGGAGCGTGGCATGTAGTTTATGTTCATGTATGTGGATGATATATAGACGCATTTTCTTTTGCAATTACATTTTGATAACTTCATAGACATATTTTTGTGTCCTCCATCCTTTATCAAACATCACTAAATCTACTCTGTGACAAGGTGGTATCACTACCCTCCTTCCTAGTATATTGCATACTGATGAGATCTACTTTTAGGAGTGTAGAGTTTCTTTTCTTCTACTATGTCTACCTCCTATATGAATCCATACAATTTCTACTAAATAACAAATTATCACATTTTCACATTGGGGAACCTTGTTTTGAAGGTTATAATTTAGTGAAGCCGGGAGAAGAAGGTGAAGTTTACCCCCATGCATATGCCATTCATCATTATCATCATGGTGGATATCATTTACCAAACACCACAACCCTTATCTACTCCATTACTATGAGATGACTCGTCTCTCTTTCTTATGTTCTCATGTTAAATTTTGTAATATGAAAGAGTTGTTCTCCCATAGAGGTGGAGAATTTTTCCATATAAACTTTACAATATTCCATTCCTTACATGAGTTAATTTATATATACTTTGATGTATAATGCATATGTGATGGATTGAGAACCCATTTTGCATGTTAATTATAAGTGTAGACTTTAAAGAATATGAATACTAGGTTTAGGATATGGATTAATTCTACTTGACCCCTGGATTAATATTGTATATGGGAAATGTCTATGATGATGGATTAATGATCCATATGCAACACAATATAAAGACTACATTGTTCTATGTCCTTGTAATTTCCTTAAGTTGTGTGGACTAAAGATTACTAGGCTACAATTTATCATTTCTATGAGTGAGGATGCAATGCGAGTGAGTAAAGGCGGGTAGCAATAATGAAATATAATATTCCCCAATGCTTTACTTCTTTAGTTAAATCTCTATTTAATTTTAGATTTGCTTCCAATTGCACTTAATATAATCAAGCAATCAAAATTCTAACTTAAACATTAGGATTAACTTGAATTGGATTTAATTAGAAACATTCTTGGTTGGTTTGTCCCTCAAGAATTGACCCTAAAGCTATAATGAGATAATATCCTTTCTATTTTAAGTGGAATTGTTGTATGTTTGGACTAAGGAAAATCTAGATTTTCATTCCTAATGAATTCATAGTGGAATATTTCTGACATAAAATTTTGTCATCATTGGGGACAAGGGAATTCCCTACTTAAATCCAATTTAATTAGGACTTGTATATGGTTAATCCTTCATAATTGAAATTTTTACAAACCTTCTTGAAATAACTCCCCCTCAATTATTTGACTGTGGTTAATCTTTCATATTATGTACCTTTACTTGGTTCATGCTACATTCCTCAAGTGTTGATTTAGATTTAGATTATGACACTAAAATCAAGAGGACTTTCTGAAGGAGGAATATAGAATTAAGATAAATAATGGATGATGCAAAGATACAACACAGGGTGGACTGGCCCTCGAGGCATAGTAGGATTAGAATTTATAGGAAACCAAGGATATCGTACATGACAAATTTAGTTCAGCCCAAAAAGCAACTAAAGAGGCAGAAAGGAAGAAGTTGCTTAGGTGTTTCTCTTTCTCTAAAGTTGTGATGTCTGGTACCCAATGGTACCATTATCCATAAAAAAACCACAATTTGAAATAAAGACACAATGGGTGTAGATGAAGTAGAACTAAACCTACATAGGCTAAGTTCTAGAAGATTTCCAAGACCATTTACAAATGATTTCAGATCTGTGTACCATGTGAAATAAACTAGGCATTCCTAATGAGGCTATCAAATTGTGCCTCTTTAAATATTCTCTACATGATATGGATTGAACATGGATCAATTCCTTGAAAGGTGAGAATATCACCATTAGGGAGGAGCCTCAAAACATATTTTTAGAGGAGGTCTACTAACCTTCCCTTACATCATATTTGGTTCCAAATCACACATTTTTTATTGTCTCCAAGAGAGTCACTAATTGAGTCTTGATACAAATATAAGGAACTCTATGTTTGATGCCCACACCATGACATCTTTGAGGTGTAGTTGATTGAGATCTTCTACAGACATCAAAAAGTTGCTTGATTTTCATAATGTAGGAAATTTAATGAGGAAAATATATGATCATGCATGGATGGTTTTTTATTCTTGGAACTAACTATTAAGCGTATTTGTCCAATCTTAGAAATGGATTTTTCAAAAGGAACCTATGGAAGAAGAAAACTCAGAAATAAAATCCATAGATAATTCATTGAAGAGACTTACTTTGAAACTTGAAAAACATGGAAACTTGCTTCAATGACAATGAAAGGAGATAACAAATTTTATAGCTGGATAAAGAGGTCAAGAAGGTTTGTGAACTATGTAAAGCTAATGGCATACTACATGTACATTTATCTCTTGTCAGATTGATGAATCCCCCATAGACATGAATGTTAGGATGACCAAGTGGAAGACCTGGACTCTATTTATTGGATTCTTGGGCAAGGATATTAATACCCCAACTAAAATAGGAACCACCTAGGGTTTCAACATGGTAATACTAGAAGTACAAAAAATCATTAGAAACCTAGGTAGGGATTGGGTAACAACCAAGCACAGCGTCCACCAAGTAATCAACAAAACTTAAGGAACCATGGGAACTACAACCAAGGACAATACATGAATCGTTGGAAGTAGAGCACAAGATGTGATCAAGGACTATAGATTCAAAATCTCACGCAAGGGATACAAGGACAAAAAATAAATCAATAGAGTGTTTCATCTACTTTTGATTCATATGGGATGGAAACTTATAAGAGGAGTCTTCAAGAATAAATCTAAATTTAATGGCTCATAATAAATCCATGGAGGCACATACTGTACAACGCCACCCTTTGTCCCTCAGTGGACACATTACATGATAGATAGATACAATCATCAACATTCAACATATTTGAAGGACATAGATACATGCTAAGTGAAGATCATTCTAGATATAATTGTTATACCTATTGTGGTGATAGTGATAAATACAAAGGAATACTTTGTCATCTTTGTAGATGTAGAGACAAATGACATAGTGGTGCATGTTTTAGTCATTTTTATATAGGAAAACAAGATTGATGGCATTGTGAGCATAGAAGTTACACCAAATAGTACAATTGTTCTAGAGTACAAGCAACATCTACCTTAGCAGAGCTATTTAAATTAAATTAGGCTTGATGTAACCAAAGTCTCTCACGGCATTACCCTAGCGCTCTGGCGACTAGGTAGACGATGATGGGAGTCTTCCTCACCCGAGTGGTTACCCTCTATCCTGAGTGGATTCTCTCTCTTGCAGGTTCAAGGAAGGCTAGGGCTCCAGGTCTTGGTCACAGGATGGCAGACGATTTGGTACACAGATGTGCTCGACTAGGGTTACATGATGAGGAAGATAATGAGATCATCGTCATCGTAGAGATGGAGAAGGGCGATCTGAGCGAACATGTTGAACTGGCCTTAGTGGCGAGGCTGCACACGAATTGACCCTACAATTTCTGGGCCATGAAGAGAACCCTAAGTCAAGCATGGTCGATTCCGAACAAGGTTATCTTCAAGCAGTTGGACGCAGATGTATTCGTTATTCAGTTTGTGCACTGGAAAGATAAGGCTAAGGTGGTCGAGGGAGGTCCATGGAATTTTGAGAACCGATTGCTGCTTGTAAAAGAAGTAGAAGACGGTGATCTTCCGGGCCATATTGCCTTCACCGAAGCACTCTTTTGGGTATGAATCTATGGCAACCCGCTGGGTTACAGATCGGAAGGCGTTGTGAGGACAATTGTGGCCAGGTTGGGGCGCGTGGAGCAGGTTGACCTGGATGAATTTGGCTGGGACTCTTCATCAAGAGTCCACATATCGCTGGAAGTCGATCGTCCATTGAAACGTTCTTTGAAGATGTAGGATAATAAGGGGCGATTGTTCAATCTGGAAGTGAAGTACGAATGATTGCCAAACATGTGCTTCTTGTGCGGGCGGATGGGCCATGTCGACAGAGACTTCATCCATGTAGAGGATTCGGAGGAGCAGCAACGAGGTTGGGGCGCATGATTGAAGGCTTCACCTAAGAAGCCCAGGGTTTCTTCCGTGGAGGAAGTGTATGGAATGGGAACCACGAAGAAGAAGGTCGTGTTCCATATGAAGACGGGGTGTCGGGGATTAGAAGGACAGTGCGGGGAGACCGACGGTGGAGGAGGGTTGAGATTGGAAGACCTGGAGGAAAGAGTGGGCCGTAGGGATGCGGTGCCTCGAGGGGTGGGGTTGCGAGAGGAAGATGACAAGGGAGGAAGAGCGGTTCAGGAGAAATAAGGCCCGGGGGGAAAGGCCCCGTGGTCGAGGGGGACGGGGGATGATGGGAGGGACAAAAGCGCAAGGACGGTGGTGCTTGCTGCTGTCCAGAGCCGTGGATTTCAGGAGGTCAGAGGGGTGACGACGGGGGACGATGTGGTTGGGGGGAAGGCTGTTGCGGAGTGGGATGGTGGGGAGCGGAGAGGGAGCCAGGTAGGTGCAGATCTAATTGCTGGGGAGGGAGGTGGGGAAAGGAGGTGGGAGAATAGTTTTGTAGGTAGCGGAGGTCGGGCTGCTGTTGAGTCACGTTTGACGGAGACGCCAAGGCACTATGAATGGGAGGCTCATAATCATCAGGCGCAGAAGTCAATGGAAGCAAGGAAGCATTACAATTCATAAAGAATTAAAGAAAATACAGAACACGAGAAGGAGCAACAGCAAATTATTACTGATAAAGTATATGTCCAGCAACCTCAAGATATGAATTATGAAGGGGGACAACACGAGCTTGCAGGTGTATCCAAGCAGGTTACATGGCATAATGGCACGATGTTCGAACAGAGGTGGGGAAGACCACGGGTGCAGACTCGGGGGCAGAAGAAAAATAAAGATACAAATGACCCAGTAAGTTCAGTGCGATCGAAAGCCTGCAGGTTTAAACGCATGCCAAAAATTGTCAGAAGACAGGTTCGTATAGCTGAAGATGAGCTAGAGGCTACAATAGAAGAGGGGGAAGTTTTTCTTCAAGGGAAACGAGGATGAGATATGGATGAAGGTGGTATGGACATTGATGTTGATTTGGGGTTAGTATTCCAGGTAAAAAAGCGCCAGGGCACACATGTCGGAGTTGGAGGTTCTAATGGAGGCACTGAGCTTCAAGTAGTGGGTTCTGGGGATATCTAGACTTGTGAAGGACAATGAAAATCTTGAGTTGGAACTGTCGGGGATTGGGCAACCTTGACAGGAAGCAGGCTCTCTAGAAGTGGTGTTGGAGAGAGCGCCCAAGTATGGTCTTCGTTTCGGAAACCAAGGTGGATGGAAATAAATTGGAACGAGTTAAGAAAGACTGTGGGTTTGTGGAAGGTTTTTGCTTGGTGAGTGAGGGCAGGTCGGGAGGATTAGGGTTGTGGTGGAGGGACGTCAAGGTGAGTATTCAGAGTTTTTCACAACATCATGTGGATTGTGTAGTGGAGGCAAATAATAATGGTGTGATGTGGCGAGCTATAGCTATTTATGGATGGGCTGAGGAAAGTCAAAAATATCATACCTAGGACCTAATGAGGAGACTAAAAAGTGCATTAGACCTGCCGGTGATTTTCTTTGGCAATTTCAATGAAATTCTTTCAAATGAAGAGAAATGGGGTGGCAATCCAAAACCTGACAGGTGGATATAGGACTTCAGGGATGTTGTGGATACATGTGGCCTGCTTGATCTGGGTTTTTCAGGAAGTCCATTTACGTGGCAAAGAGGAAGCACAGTAGAGACCCTCATTAAAGAACGTCTGGACAGAGGCTTAGCTTCACATGATTGGTGTCAGTTGTTCGGGTACAAGAAGGTGATACATCTCCCTATCTACAGCTCAGACCACACTCCCATTGTCATAATAGTGGGAGGGAGAGAGGCACGACGACACATGCCAAGGAAGAATTTCTATTTTGAGCCCATGTGGTTGGCTGAAAATGACTGTGAGGAAATTGTTAGGGAAGCATGGACTCAAATGGGTGAGGGGAGTGAGTTGAAAATGAAGGTGGGAAACTACGGCGTAAGACTGAGAAAGTGGGTAGCACAGAGATTTGGGAAGATGAAGGACAGAATCAAAGAAGTGGAAAAGCTTCTTGGTGAGGAACAAAAGAAACCTCTAGATGTGGTTGTTCTTGACAGGTGTTTGGTGTTATCTAAAGAGTTAGAACGCTGGCATAGATTAGAAGAGTCCTATTGGTGTGATCAAGCAAGGATTGCTACGCTTCGCGAGGGGGACCGTAATACAACATATTTTCACCATAAGGCTTCTCAAAGGCGAAGACGAAATCATATTGATGGACTGAAAGATGAACAAGGGGTGTGGCGCACCGAGGAGGGGGAGATCCAACATGTAGTGATTGATTATTTCCAGCAGTTGTTTTCTAGCAGCAATCCAGCAGAGTTTGAGGAGGCTACTAAAGGTGTGACTGCTGTGGTGGATGATAATATGAACGGTGTGCTAGAAAGAGATATTATTGATGCGGAAATTTTTGATGCCCTTAAACAAATGCACCCCAATAAGGCACCTGGCCCGGATCGGATGAAGCCCATGTTCTTTCAAAAATTTTGGGACATTGTTGGAAAGGATATTGCAAGTTATATTAAAGGGTGGTGGAAGGGGAATGCGAATATTAGCACTGTGAACTCCACACTGGTGGTGATGATACCCAAGGTGGAGAAACCTGCACATATGTCTAATTTCAGGCCGATTAGCTTGTGTAATGTCATCTATAAAATTGCATCAAAAGTTATGGCCAATAGACTTAAACCGTTCATGGATAGGATCACTTCTGAGAACCAAAGTGCCTTTATTCCTGGGAGGATGATTACTGATAATGCGCTTGTTGCATATGAACTTTTCCACAAGATGAAGAGTGAAGGAAAAAATAAAAAGGGATTCCTAGTGTTGAAACTAGACATGTCCAAAGATTATGGCAGGGTGGAGTGGAATTTTATGGATTTGTAAAACAGAAGATGGGGTTTGGGAGTAGATGGGGGTAGAAAGTTTGGGAGTGCATTTCGTCTGTGGAACATTCCTTTTCCATTAATGGTGACCGGACCCGAAGCCTCAAGCCTCTCCGCAGACTGCGACAGGGTGACCCTCTTTCTCCCTACTTATTTTTTCTTTGTGTTGAAGCTTTCTCTACTTCCCTTTTACATGCTGCTAATGCAAACTTGATCCATGGGATTAAGGCGAGCAGGCATGGCCCGTGCATTTCACATCTTTTCTTTGCAGATGACATCATTCTCTTTACTAGAGCATATCGTCATGAATGCCTGAATATAGCTAATATAATTAGCCAGTACGAGCAGGCGTCAGGTTAAAAAATTAATCTTCTGAAGACCGAGGTTTCTTTTAGAAAGGGAGTGCCACAAGACACAAGGGAGGCCATTAAAATTCAGTTGGGTGTTCAAGAAGTTGACAGACACGCAAAATATTTGGGGCTGCCCACAGTCATTGGGAGGTCAAAGAAACAGGTGTTCCAATTCATAAAAGATAGGATTTGGAGAAAAGTACAGGGTTGGAAAGAAAAGTTGCTATCTAAGCTGAGCAAGGAAGTGTTGATTAAGTCTATTGTGCAGGCAATACCTTCTTATATCATGAGTGTGTTTCAAATACCGGCAGGGATACTAGATGAGATTCAGAGCTGCATTGCAAGATTTTGGTGGGGAGCTAAAGATAATGAGCGGAAAATATCATGGCAATGTTGGGCGTCTTTGTGCAAGACAAAAAGATAAGGTGGACTTGGCTTAATAAAGATGCATGTTTTTAACCAAGCTTTGTTGGCAAAACAGGTCTAGAGGCTACTAACCAAAACATCTTCACTGGCATACAGGGCACTCAAGGCGCGATATTTTTCTTCCACTTCTATTTTAAAAGCAACTATGGGGTACAATCCTAGCTACACTTGGAGAAGTCTCTGGGCGGCAAAAGCAGTGGTTCTTGAAGGGACAAAATGGAGAGTGGGAAACGAAGAGAGCATTAGAGTTTGGGAGGACAGCTGGATACACGACTATCATGGAGAGATGACGATAGCACAGGACACGTCTATATGGAAGCCTTCTATGGTCAGTGACTTGATAGATCCACACACATTAGCATGGAATATGGAGAAGGTCCATCAGTTTTTTCCTGTAGAGGTGTGCGGGCTGATTGTGAGCACTCCTATTAGTACTAGACTTCCAGAGGATATTTTATATTGGTGGCCGGATAAAAGAGGGAATTTTTCTACCAGATCAACATATTGGTTGGGGATACTAGGGAAGAGGACCTTCATTGAAGCCAGACGGGTGACTGTCGAGCAGATCTGGAAGGTTGTATGGGACCTTTCTTGGCCGCTGGAAGTTGCACATTTCTTATGGTGGGTTACTACAGGTGGTATGGCTACTATGGGTAGATTGTTTGACAGACACTGCCATGTGGATGGCATGTGCCCTTTGTGCCATGAGGAAAAGGAGACGGTCCAACACATGCTCTTTTGTTGTGTAGAAGCCAGGAAAATGTGGAGCTCAACAACTGTGGCTATTATCATTACATCGACTCATATTCAATCGCCTAGGCAAACGATACTGGAGTTATATGACGGGCTAGATCAGCAAGAGTTTACAGATGTAGTCTCCAACATGTGGGGGCTATGGACGTATAGAAATCATAAAGTGTTCTAGGATGATGGGAGATGTCTATCTTTTTTTACCAGGGCAGTACAAACATGTATCCTTGACACATGGAGTGCACAGGAAACACCACATGGACAACAACAGTAGCAGAGTACCAGTGATGTTAAGTGATGGAAAAGGCTGGGGATGGGGATAGTGAAGATTAACACTGACGCATCGGTGAAGACCGGCACGAGGACGGGCGTGGGCGCCGTGGGACGAGATCACCAGGGACGGGCAGTAGCTATTCATGGGCACCAGCTATGGGGAGAGTGGAATGTGGACATCTGCAAGGTGGTAGATGTCTTGGACGATGTCCAACTTACACGTCAGCAAGGGTGGACGACGGTGGATATTGAGTCTGATTCGATCACGGTCATTGCGGTGCTGACTACATCGACAGAGAGGACCATCTTGATCTGATTGGTTATGATATTAGAGCCCTTGCTGCTGATTTTACTTCCATTTCCTTTATGCAGATTTGCCGATCCTATAATATGGTGACACATGAGGTAGCCAAGCTAGCGAAAGCTGGAAACTTCATGTACACTAATGAGGCAGGGGACATCCCTCAGTCTCTTCTAAGCTATGCAATTTCTGATTATGTTGAGTAATGAACAAGATCGACCCCTTTATCAAAAAAAAATTAGGCTTGATGTACTATTCCTAAAGTTCAATGACGAGATGAATAATCTCCATGTATACATCTCATTCCTAGATGCCTTAGATGAGATATTGTTATGGCCAAATACCTTAAGACACTTCTCATAAGAAAGTAGAAAATGGAGGAGTATGAGACAATTAAGGTATCTAGGACAAATTCTCACATAGTGATGAACAAAATCCCACAAAGAAAAAGTATTGGTGTTTATTATGATCACTTGTATCACTGGGATTCTACTTGTAAAAAAGGGACTAGATGTTCTGAGGAGTATCATCTCTGTATAGCCCTACATATTGTATTAGATGTTGAGATTCAAATAATTGTTCCCATAATGGTGGTTACCCAACTCTCATATTCCTCTATGACCACTCAAATAGGGATATATAGGATTTTTTAATTGTAGTAGGGAAGGATTCCAATGTTCTTTGTGATTTTTTTGTAATGGATGTCAATGAGGTTCTTAGGTATTATCTCATTATTGTACTCCCATTTTTATACATGGATAGAGAATTGGTTAATGTTATGAGATGAACCTTTTGTTTGAGGTTAGGATAAGAATCAATCCAGTTTCAGGTGTTTCACATCCTAAGGGAGCATATATACATGATGAGCTAATTTTTATTGATTGCATTGAAAATATGTAACATATTAGGTAATCAACTCCATAAACATAGGACCTTTTGCAAATAATACTAGTTGATCCACATGCTTATGAGTTCATAGATAATAATGTGGAGAAATTTGTTACTCACCTAATTTAGCTAAAGAGGATCTAGACATTATTTACAAATAATGAAAGAAAATTCTATTACTGAGAAGGAACTTGAGGCAGTAAAAGCACCCAACATGACCAAAAGCACCGAAGATGAGACATATGGATTGCAATACATGCTACATTATGAGATGACAATATGCCCATTGATAACTAATGCAGATGTTATAGTTGAGCAAGAGGACAAGCTCCTAAATGATCTGAGAAAAAGTAAAAAAATCCTTGGGGCACATGATGACAAACTTGGTTTGTGTGAGTCAACAACTGTGCAAGCACCAAATTCCTATGGTAGATGATTACATTTATTTTGCAAATTATCATTTCTAATTGAACCCTAACTTGAAATTAGTGGTTTACCTTGAGGTTATGAAGTGTTTAATATATGGGAACATTTATCCTATCACCTATCACCATGTGTGAGTCATATACAAGTTGATCATAAGAAGGGGGAACCTTTGTGATACTAAATGTAAATAACATGTTGATTCTCATGTGTATACTCATAAGAGGAATGATGTGCATTGACTATACAAATTTAAATAAGGTAACTCCAAGGATCATTTCCTTCTGCCCTTTATATACCATGTTTAGAGAGACTTGCACATGAGGACTATATCTAACTAGAGGATTATTTTAGCTTCTACCAAATCCCATTCCTTCCATATGATCATGGGGTTTTCATGGATGAACAATCTATATACGGGGAGTATTCTGACACATGTTAAAATAACCTTGCCCTTACTCTTAATGTACATGAAAAGGAACATCTGATGCTCGACTTGAAAAGAATTCCACTTCACATTGATGGAAGTTATATTGTTGGAACACATGGTTAGCAATAAAGATATGGAGGTGGACATGGAAAAGATATATGCCATTGAATAATTGGATCCCCCCTATACAATCAATAAGGTGGACATGGAAAAGATATACTTCATTGAATAACTAGATCCCCCATATACAATTAATAAATTAAAGGCCTTCTTAGGCCATGTAGGGTTTTATAGAAGATGCATGCATGACATATCTAAAGTTGTAAAGCCATTGACAAATCATGTTCTGTTCTGAAATATTTTCAATTCTATTTTGTGGAAAATTGTATGAAGAGATATATTGATTTAAAGATGAATCTTGTCTCCACTCCCATCATTTGGGTGACATATTGGTCTATCCCCTTTTAGGTAATGTTAGACACCAATGACTACATTGTGGGAGCCATACTAGAGCAACATGTTGCTGTGTAGTACCACATGATTTACTATGCTTCTAAGACACTAAAAGATGCTTGAATGAACTATGATACAATTGACAAGGAACTTTTGGATGTTTTCTATGATTTTGATGAATTCAAGTTTTATCCAATGGGTTCACATGTTATTCTCTACACAATAGACAACCAACTGGTATCTATTTACTAAGAAGGATGCAAAAGTGATATTGATAAGGTGGATTCTCCTTCTACATGAATCCAACCTTCAGAATAGGAAAAGAAATGAAGTGAAGTGATAATGTGGTGCAAATCACCTATGATGCCTCCAGAAAGATAATATCAATATCATTCAAATCAATGACTCAATCCTCAATGATCATATCATTTGAGTACTGCAACCACTCTGTGTATGCAAATTCCATCACTTATGTTTCAATAGCCATTCTACATCCAGAGTGCATGAAGAAGTCCAAAAGAAGTTCATGCATGACACAAAAGACTATTACTGGGATGATTTGTACCTCTTCTACCTTTTCACAGAAGTCCTCTGTCACCATTGCATTTTAGAGGAGAAGCACCTCTTATTCTGGGGCAATGTTATCAGTCGCTATTGGATGTTACATAGGTTGAACAAGACCATATTTGAAGTCCTAAAATAAAGTCTCTTCTAGAAGAGAATATTAAAAGACATCCATCAATTTGTTCTATCTTGTGACAAGTTCCACAGGGCATGTAACATTTCCAAGATAGATGAGATTGATGTGAGAATATGGAAATAAGTCAAGATTTTGTGATAAATGGGGTATGGGCTACATGGGCCCATTACCTTCTTTCTACAACTTCTCGTACATTAATGTACCAGTAGATTATGGGTTAAAATGTGTTGTAGAATTCCCCGTGGTTAATTGTGACTCAAATGGTGTCATCAAGCTCTTTAAGGAGATCACCCTCCCATGGTTTTGAGTCTCCCGCCCCATCATTTCAAATGATGGCTCTCATTTTTTAGAGCATAGATTTGAATCATTATTTAAAAGGTATGAATTTCATCACAAAGACACTTATCCATATCATGAACAAACAAGAGGGAAGGTGGAGGTTTCTAATATGTAGCTCAAAGTTGAATTAGAGAATATTTTCAGACATAATAACAAGGATTGGGATAATAAACTAAATGACCCTCTTTGGGCCAAAAATACAAAATTCAAGACACTGTAAGGCACTATACCACTCATATTGATCTATGAGAAGTCATGTCTCCTACTTGTGGAATCAGAGTATAAGGTCTTATGGCCTATAATCAATGAAATCACTCAACTTAAAGGCACTGGGGGAAGTAGAGTGCTATAATTTAGAAGGAACTCAGATTGATTGTATATGATATTGCACACAATTGCAAGGAGAGGACAAAGATGTGGCATGGAATACACTTGAAAAAGAAAGACTTTAGATAAAAAATAAAGTATTGGTTCACAATTCATGACTCTGACTATTTCTAGGAAATCTTTGCTAACACTGGTCTAGGCGTACATAATGAAATACATTTAGCCTCATGGTTCTTATACAATGTAGAGTGAGAAATTATGGGTTTTTGTAGTCAAAGGAAAATGATTTAAGATATGTTTTACCATGGTTGAAATGAAAATTGATCATCCACTCTCACTTATGCCTCCTAACATCAATTTGATCATCAAGCATCATGCCAATGATGTTAAATACAATGCTTGTTGGGAGGCAACAAGATGGTTTATTGTTGACTTCTTAATTACTCTATTTCATTCAGATTTCATTGAGTATTTTTGTAGCTATTTTAAAGTTAAAATGTTTATTGAGAATCTATTTGATTTGTATGTCAAAGAGCGTACATCCTTGATTGATAAAACCCTAAATAAGCTCAATTGATCACTTGATGAACCTTTGATCGGTTGGGCAGGAGGTTAGATTAAATAGGGAAATTTTAAGTCAATCAATGAACATATTGGTTGCCCAAAAATTTTTCTAACTTGTAGTAGGAAATGACCTCCATCAACTAGTTGATTGAATGCTTCAAAGATTTCGTCATTTGATATTATCATGAAAAATAAGAGGATATATCCAAGTCATCCAAAATATTTGTCAGTACCACAATTGGTCGATTGACTTTTAGTTGCATGAAGTCTTCACCGATGGAGTTAGTAGACTGGTCTTCCAGTTGATTGACTCTATAGAAACAAAGACCTCAATTGAGACCATTTGACTATTTGAAATTAACATTGATTGACTAGCTTGACATAGAGCTTGTTGACCAAGAAGGGTGAATTTCTAGTCAATGGACTCATTTTCTAAGTTGATCAACTCATTCATTGGATGGGAAAATTCACATAAGGAGGGGACTGGCTGGTAGTTTTCTCCTTTTCCTTCAAATCTCACGTGAGCACAAAGAAAAGGAGACATTATTATTGCTACCCCCATTGCAACACCCTCACCATTATCAGAAAGCCAACTAGAGGTCACAATTTCAACAAACTATCAACTCTCTACTATATAGTTGGACATCTTGGCATCTTATCATTGATGCCATATCTCCTCCTCACTACACCTTTGTCTCATTCTCCCTTATATGCTATAGGGTTTAGGGATAGATGTCCACATAGCTTATCCTAACCATCACAAAATTCACAACTAATACCTCCTTCATCTCCATTCTCTACCAACCTTCATCTACCTAGATCTAACACTTTTCCACCACATGTCACCCCTCAAACCCTAACCAATACATATCCATCTTCGACATTATTTTGTTCAATCTAGTTAATTGACTCATCTTCCAATCATTCACCTCATCTAGAAATTGGTTGTTTTGATCCCTTCCTTGTGCAACCGCTCTGTGCCATTTGACTGAATCATCTTCACCGACCAATTGACTCATCATTTATAAATCACCCAAATTGTTTCCCAATAGATTGACTCATTAGCTACACCATATTGTCATCTCTATGCAAGCTGATTGTATAGACTAATTTATTCAACTATCTCACCCCCACCATACTACATTTTCATTTGTTCTTAACAATATAGTCTTTGTGGAACCAATCAAATTGCTACTTACTCGATCAACTCACCACCTCAGCAAGTCCATTCCCTCATATAGTCGACCATATCACATTTATAAATTGATTGGTTGAGTTCATCGGTCAACTATTTGGCATTGTTAGTTGATAGATTGATTGAGTATATGTCTTTGATCTCTTCTATTACATATACACCTTTGTTTACACAATGCAATGACAAAATCAAGCCTCCCAATTACTTTTGATAAAATGAAGGATGTAGTTTTGTCCATTGGGAAGAGTAAGAAGAGTAAAGAGAAAGTAGCCTCTCTCTGTTACTCAAAATCCAACTACCCCTCTAGCACAAGTGCAATTGTGACGAAGGAGTGACAGGCCAACAAATACTCTCATATGAGGGAGTCTTCTAAGGGATACAAGTCCCAATTTGATGTTCTCAATGCACTTCACATCCAACTATGTGATCAAATTATTAGTGAATAAAATATCCACAAATAGTGTAAACATATTATCCATGTGGCATGCCATTCTTCCCCCACTTAGCTACCACACACATAAGAACACTATGCCTCCACCTAGAAATTATGGAAAAGTTTAGCCTCACCAATGTACTTTTTTACAAGACTCAAATTGTGCAACAACTGAGAAAATACAAGGTTCTTATTATTGATGATCAGAAAAAGAACTACAAGGCCATGGAAAAGCTTGGCATCTAGATGCCAATGTGGCTATGTGCTGTAACATTGGAGAAGTTAGGCATACTATAGTTTTTGGTGTACATATTGTGTCAATTGTGTCTGTTGAATTTTCCTTTCTGCATCTTCTTTATCTACTAGGAACCCACACTTGATCGTTGAACATGTTTACAAAGGTGGATCAAGATGATTGCCTATGATTACACTTTCTTCATGTTTTGTGAGGAGAACATTATGAATGATTAAGTCCTCACATTAATTCATCTTTATGTTGTTCTTGAGTAGATGAAGAAATATGGTGACTACAATCATCACCATATACATGACATGTTCAGTGATACAAAATTCTTGGTAGGAATTTATGGCTTGATGCCCTTTATTTAAAAAATGACACAAAGGCCTTTCACATACATAGACCTATGCTAAGGTATATAAACCACATCCTTTCTTGGACCATCTAGACCAGGATTGAAACACAAGGGGTGGTCACAAATAAGGATCTCTATGGCTTGTGGTCTTCATGAAAAGCCAGTAAAATGGTTTGATATCATATGCACTCATAACTCATAGTCACCCTTCACATAGGGTGGATTGGTCACAACTATCTCCTCTATTTGGGATAAACACAGTTGTTGGCAGTATGCCCTAAGATCTAGTCATATGATGATTGTAATGTTAAAATTTCTTATTGATCAATATGAGAGAATACATGTGACAATGTCTTAAGAATGCATGGCTCAATGATATGTGATTTTGGGTTGAGGACCTGAACACGAGATAACATGTATGCAAATAGTATTCATTCTTATACATGTCCCCGCTCATATATTATTTTGGAAATTCGGATAATGACAATACATTAAGACTAGTATGTGTGTTGAGTAATGACTATGTATCATTAGTCATGATATTGGAAACCAAATCAAACACAAGTATTTGTTACAAATTAGTGTAATATATGAACAAACTTGAGTATGATACATGTAATCAATATATGGAAGTTAGATGCATATCTCATGTCATAGTGGTAACTATGGTCCTTAGACCTAAAGTTACTATAATGATCACTCATTTTTCTATGTACGTTCACTACTCAATGTGACCTTGAATAAGGGTTTCCATAAAAGCAGTGCTTGGATGCACTATGACACATGTGGATTATTATCAATAGATGAAAATGGCCCTCCTATTGGAGTGATATCCCCACCACTTGATGAGTGAGACCAGTAAATGCATGGCCATGCTCATGTGACTAACTATATGATATTAAGCTCATATGTATCTAAAATACTCTACTCTATATTATGGAAAAATGATTGAACATTAAGAGGATGATGTTCTCATGCCTCAGATTCAATCTAGATATTAGAGACAAAGGTATTATAGGATTAACACTGGTCACAATACTAGGTTGAAGTTGTTCTCTAAGTTATTTAATTACTTGGATGGAAATGAAGTCTTGTTAGATTTCTATCATTGTATTTGAAGTCATAATATGATTATAGATATCACTACCAATGTAATTTTCAGCCTATATGGTCACATGCATAGGATGCATAGGGAAGATAACTATGACTATGCACACAAGATTAATTGGGTATTAAAAGGTTTAGGTAATCAATTAGATCATTGATGGACTAACTGGAATACCATTCGAGTGATGTGAAAGTCTAGTCACTAATTGAGAAGACAAGTCGATCGACTAGAAGGTCCAATTGATTCACCATGTTGAGATCTACCCAATCAGTTGACTAACTAGCCCAATTGCTTGACTAGACATGATCAACCAATTGGTGGTCTGGCTGGTCTAGTCTCTCAACTAGAATGGATTAGTGGTTTGGCCAATTAGATCTAGAATGTCCTATCCCAGCCCAATCACTTGAGCAGACTATACAATTGCTCAATTGGTTCTCCCGGATGGGCCATTGAAAATTATCTTGCCCAACCCAGTCACCTGACTAGACTAAACTGGTTTCCTGACTAGCTATTTGTAAGTGGACTAATGAAAATAGGCTACTTCCTTTTTGTTTCCCAAGGTTTAATAAAAATTTTGCTTCCCTAATTCTTTGATTAAAGTGGGCATGACGACCATGTTTTTGGTTACACACAACTGATGGACATGTGAACCCTAGCCATCATTTACCACAAGTAAGAGAGAGAAGGATAGATAATGTAATTCTATCATGTTACCAATGGAAAGGTTGTTTCTTCCTACCTGACTGTAGAAGTGTGATGAGAAGTTCATGTTCATCCACATGTATGATATAGATATGTTGAAACTTTTATATCTGTGTTGGAATAATGTCATTGGCATATTTTTCAATTTCAAATTTGTGTGAGCATCATATATATATATACTCCATGACAATGATATATCATACATCCCTTCTTTCCTGATATATTGTTGTCGATGAAATATTCTCATGGGAACATGGATATATTGATTTATTTTTCTTCTATTACATCTATCACCTCCATGAATTCCTAAAATACTATTAGAGACACATGAATCAGTGGTATATTGGGATTTATAATCAATACGATCAGAGTTGGTTCTATTCTATTTGTGTCATTAGATGTGATGTGAACAATTAAATGTTGATATGAATATGATGTTAGCCCCACATGCATTGTAACATGGATTTTGGATATGGCATGATGAGGTCTACTATGAAAAAAAAATTCCCCAGTGAATGGAAGTTAAAGTCTGTATATCTTTGCAGGGGTACTATCTCTGAGATCCCACAAGGAGAAACATCTCCTTGATCCCTGTCCACTGACTGGGTAGCATGACCCAACACAGGGGTGTTGCCCCTGCATAACCTTCCTAGGTCGTGTGGATGTCAAATATTTATCCATGGGGATTGTCCTACATGTAAAAGATGCAATCTTTAATATATGTTTGTATATGATATGATATATTTATAAATCATACATGTTTCCATAAAAATATATTTTATTTGGTTGATGTGTGCATGGTTATGGCCTAAGTTCCCTATGTATGCATTGTGGATGTGAATGGATGCCTTTGGTCAACAGATATTCAACTTGCATGCCGATCCTCATCTTTTATTCCATATGTAAGGGTTTCTATTCCCTCATACTACCCTCAAATGTATTTGAGGCTTCCACATATCATATAATATTAGATAGGAATTAAGTAAGTTTTGGAGGACTTCATGTGTTGAGGCAACCATGAAGATTCATGGATCCATAGATGTGATGCAGAACAAATGCAGGTTCACAGGCTAATGTTGCATATAATGAAATGGGACCTTAGGTGGACAATCATCCTTTGTGTCTTCAAAGGATTACATTAGCATGTCCATAACCAATGTTGCATAAGCATGTTTGTGGATTGTGTTTTTGATTGTTGATATAATGTGTAAATGGTATATAGAATTAGCATGTAGTGATTGGATGTGTATATGAATACATATAAACCCCTCAACTATAATATTAAGTCATGATTGGATGTGTATATGAATACATATAAACCTCTCAACTATAATGTTAAGTCTAATATGTGAAACACATATGAAAACCTTGATCGACAAAGTGTGGGCACAACAAATCATGGTGCACTGTCTATCTTGGGAAAGTGTCATAATAGATATATGGATCAACCAAAGCATGGTGCATATTCTTTTGTGTTGGACTTTTGGTCAGACTTAAATAGGTCATCTTGATATGATTAAGTGACTATAGGAATATAAATGGTTATGACAAAGGGTTGTGCATACAACTATCAACAATTGCATTAGATGAAATGGGAGAATGTTGCCTACCTAAATAGTCAAATTGTGGGTGATCAATAAAAGTTCAGTCATGTCTTGATGAATTATGAATCTTGTCTCAGTATAAATTGTACTATGTAAATTTTCCAAATTAATAGCAAGGGATACTAATTTGAAATAAGATAGTAGGAGTGATGTTTAATTAAAAAAATTATATCAATAAGTTTTTTTGAAATAAAATTTCATACTTGAAGATACTTTGTGTAGATCAAATGAAAAACAATAACAACTTTTCACAAAAACCAGTCCTTGAGAAGGAAACACTTAATGGAAACAACTTCCATGACTTGTTTAGCACTTTGAAACTTGTACTCATACATGAACATAATCTTTATTTCCTACACAAGCCAATGCCAAATGAATCGTCACCAAATGTGACTAGGGAGGAAAGTGAGTCTTATCATAATCATTTTACTGGGACATGTACATCAAGTTACTTATGTTGTACTCCTTGAATCATTCGATTCATAAACAACATGAGAATATGGGATTTTGTTAAGATAATAACACGTCCTAGGAACATATACTAAGAATAAGCAAGGCAAGAGAGGTATGATGTCTCTGAGGCACTATTTAATTACAAAATAGCATAAGTGATCCAGTTGGACCCCATGTACTAAGGTTAATTGTATATGTGTAAGTTTATAGAGATTATATTTCCTTTATGCCAAGAGTTGATCATGAATTTGATCTTGTGATCATTTTTGGATTCATACAAACAACTTATTATGAATTACAACATGAATAATTTTGTTAAACTATTGATAGCGGTACTTGGCATGTTAAGAATAGTTGAGGAACAAATGAAACACAAGCTCAATTCCATGTTCATGGTCCATAGAGGAAAAGGAAAATCCATGAAGGTGCTAAGGCTATCCAAAAGTCTATGTCTTGTACACTTAAGGCAAAAGGAGGAGTGGTTAAAGCAAACAATTGTCATCATTGTCACCAGGATGGACATTGGAAGAGAAATTTCCCTCTCTACTTAGAGGAATTGAATAACATGAAGTAGGGAATATATCTTCACTTCTAGTTATATGTTTTAGAGAAAAATTGTCTACTTCATCAAGGATATTAGATATCGGATGTGGATCTCACATATGCTCAAATATGTAGGATCAAAAAAAAGTAGACCCTTGAAGAAAGGGGATGTGTAGCTACTCGTTGCAAATGGAGAAAAAGTTCTTTCCATTGATGTTATCTGTACCCATTGGCCTTATAATATAGTCAAATAGCTTCTATCATGTACGTGGCATACATATGAATATCATATCTAGTTCATATTTGGAACATAATGGTTTTATATTTCATATCAAGAATGGTTGATGTTGTATTTTCTAAAGGTGAGATCTTTTATGACAGTGTCCCTATATGTTATGGTCTTTATTTGTTAGATCCTAAGACAAATATCTATAACATAAATACTAAGAAGGTTAAACTTGATTACTCAAACAAATGATCTAGGGCATTACCATCTAGGGCACATAAATGAGAAGTGCATCTGTGATAACCTTATTTCTTTATGATTTTATAACCCAATATATATCTATGCTTTTTCTCCATTTTTGAGCTTTAGGTTCTATTTAATGACCAAACAATGGTACTTCAATAAATAATACAAATTATAGATCAAAATAGGAGAGATAATTTTGCAATGTTGATATATATATATATGTATATATATATATATATATCTGTGTGTGTGTGTTCATATCTCAAGATTAACCTATTTGAATGAGGTGAAATTTTAACTGGAGTCTTTTGAGTAAAAATTTTACTTTGATACATTTCAGAGAAATAATTGATATTTTATTTAGAGAATATGGGTTTTCAAGAAAGGTATGGTAAGGAATTTTTTGAGGGGTCACATAAATTTATTTTAACCCCAAATTTTAGTCAAGATGTACATTAATTTGTTATGAAGTAATGATAATTATGTTTCATTTAGATTAATTTTTAGAAGATATGGATTTTGACATTGGAATAAAGCTACCTTTGTGTTTGTCAATTTCATTTAATGGTGATATTTAATACCTTTTAGAATAAAACATAGAAGAAAAAATTATTTTTGGGGTTAAAGTGAGAATTTAGTTTTCTTAGACGGATAATGAGTAAATGTAGAAAATAGTTTGAAGCATTTTAGAAAATTAGTTTGATGAGTATTGACAAGCATTAATGGCACTAATGATTGTTTGTCAGTGAATATGAATCATATGTTGAGGTGGAAATGTTTTTATATGAATTTGTTTATTTGTTTTGTAAATGATAACTTACATTGTGAAATTTGATACATGACTTGAAAAAAATGTTGTTTGAATGATCAAACCTAGTTATTATGGGTTTCTTTTTACACAAGATGGAATTAAATTATAAAAAGTAGAATGAAGGAAAGAAATAAAAATGAAAAATCAACATCCAACATTGTCTTTTGCAATCAATGCTTGATGTAAATCAAAGGATTAAGTCAAAAATAACAACAAAAATTTTGGAACTCTTGGATTGCTAGAAATAGTACATCACATAGGGAGAAAAACCAACTCTCTCTCCCTTTTATCTATAAATCTCACACCCCTAATCCTAGACGACACATTTTTGAGACCACTTTCTCCCTTTCTTATTCTTTCCCTTTTCCCCCTTTTGAGACCACATAGGGAGAAAAACCAACATTGTCTCTCACTTTTCCCCTTCTTGAAGGGTCTAATAAATCTTATGAATAAAAAAATAGTAAAGATTGCAACCCACGTCTCTCGCTTTCCTCCTATTGACCTTGATTGTAATATTGTTGGTTGTGTACAATATGTATGAGTCCATATGCTTATCTAATCTATGTGTTTGCACTACCCCTTCTCCTACTAAGTAATAATCTAGTTTCATATATGTATATTTATCGAACTCAAAACATAAAATAAGAAAGGAACTTCCATTAATGTTGTGAATCAATCTTCCTTTGGAAGTGGATAGGTTCTCTTTTTGTGAAGAAGTAGGCATTTACTTGTAACACTTATGATCACCCTTCATGTAGTAGTGGCCAAGGTTCATTCTTTATTAAGAAGTATCCATATAATTTTTGGATTGCACTTCCTTTGGAAGTTGCTAAACCATTTCATGACATTTGTTTACAATAATGCACTTCAAAGATAAAAGAAGAATGTTTTGGCTAATTGAATACTCTTGTTTTTTTTTCTATGTATTCTGTATATATTACTTTTACCAAGCATTATCCTTTCTAAACTACAATTGTATTAGATCTACCACGTAGCAATGTATTTGAAGTGATCGTGTCCAATTTTCTTATTTTTAGGCATAATAGTGTACCACCAAAAATCATGATTCTACATTCAACAGTTCACTCATATGATATAGGCAGACTCCACATTTGAACATGAATGATGATCTCAATTGGGTTGGTTAGTCCTTGTAAACCTTTTTCTTTGAAAAATTCTATTTAATTTTCATGTATGTTGTGTGTTCGATTTTGGGACATTCAGAGATGGGATTCCCTACCACTGTTTAGGTAGTGGGATTGGGAGTTGGGTAAAAATAATTTCATGATAGCATTTCTAGATTCCATAAAGAAGGATGTCTAGAATTTTTTGATTTTAAATCAATTGAGACATGTAAATCTTGTTAATTAGGTAAGATGAAAATATTAGCTTTTACTGGAAATAGAGAAAGGGCAGGTGACTTACTAGGACTCATGCATAGTGATGTACATGAAACTTTTAGCACAAATTCTGGAGTTGGAAATCAATACTTCATCTAATTCAATGATGACCTAAACCGATATGTCTATGTGTATCAAATGAAACACATGACAAAATCGTTTTAAAAGTTCAATGAACTTATGAATGAAGTACAAATAAACTTTGAAAAAGAATTTGAGTTGTTCAATTTTATCAAGGCAGTGAATACTTAGGCCAAGAGTCTGAGGCCTTTTCGAAGGATTGTGGTATTGTATCATGATGGACTCCAATTGGAACACCCCAACATAATATTGTATCAAAAAGAATGAATCACACCATATTGGATAGTACGATCAATGACAAGATTTTCTTTTCTTCCAACTTTATTGTATGGATATTCTCTAGAAATGTAGCATTTATACTTAATCGTGTGCCTTCTAAATCAGTTCAAAAAAATGCATATGAGATATGAAATCAAAAACATCCCAATATGTATTTTATGAATATTTGGGATTGTAAATCTTATGTCACGAAATAATTTTATGAAAATCTTAGATCCAAATTTGACCAATGTGATTTTGTTGGAAATCTTAACGAAATGAAGGGATATTACTTATACATTCCAAATTCCAATAATTTTTTTTGCCAAACCTATACTATTCCTTGAAAATGAATTTATTTCTAAGGGAACAAGTGGGAAGGAAATAGAACTCAAAGAAGTTCGACATCAATAACGTAACACTTAACCTATATAGGTTGATATGGAACAAGAGGAATCACAAACTATTGGGGAATCTCAATTTCCTCATGCAATAGAAGAACCTTAAAGGTCTAATAGGGCGCACCTTGAGACAAAGATATTTGGATTTCTTGTGACTCAAAAAGATGATGTGTTGGTCATTGATGGTGATGAACCAACAACGTACACAGTGGCAATTGATAGACTAGATTTTGAGTGATTGCTCAAATCCATGAGATTTGAGATGGAATTTATATACCAAAAAATTATGGAACTTACTGGATGCACTTGAAGATATAACACCTATAGGGTGAAAATGGGTGTTGAATAATAATACCAATATGGATGTTAATAAAAAACCTACATAGGATGATTGGTCAAAAAATGTTTCAAACAAGTTCAAGGTGTTGACTATAATGAGGCATTTTTACCAATTACCATTTTAAATCCATCATTCTCATGTTATATAATGTAGATTATGATGACTATCACATATGGAAAATGTACATTAAAACCACATTACTTAACAAGAATCTCCTTAAGGATTTGTACATGACACAACCAACATGTTTTATCACTTAAAATAAAATCATAAATTTCTATAGGCTACAATTGTCAATCTATGGAATGAAGAAAGCATCTAGGATCTAGAATCTTTTTTTAGATGAGACAATAAAATAGTTTTTATTTTTTCAAAATGAATATGTACCTTGTGTTTACAAAAAGGCTAGTGGGAGCATAATCACATTCCTCATATTATATGTTGATACTAATCAAGAATGTCATCCCTACACTACATGATGTTAAAACATTGTTGGGAAACACCTTCTCCATGAAGACTTAGGAGAAGCATCCTATATTTTAGGGATCAAGATCTATAAAGATAGAATAGAAGGCTTCTTGGCTTAAGTCAAAGTGAAAACATTGACAAAGTGATGAACAAATTCAACATGCAACAATTTAAGAGAAGAAACTTACCCATGAATCATAGAATAAGTCTCTCTAGAGATCAATGTCTCAGCTCTTCTAAAGAGAGGGCACACCCCGGAAAATATATGCATTAACCCATTTCAACCATGGGGTCTCCTTCTTGCCCAGGAAAACTGAGGTTGCTCTCATGGACATTTCCAGGGCGCGTGGTTGGTCTGACCGGTGGCCAACCCTACACTAGGTTTCTATAAAGAAGATCCTTAAGTTCTTGAGAAGAACTAATGATCAACTCATTATTTATAGTGGTGAGGAAGAGTTGATCGTAAATGGTTACATCAACACATGCTTCCAAACCAACATGGATGGTTATTGATTGCAATCAGATTCTGAGTTTTGCCTCAATATTAGAGTTGTGGGATAGAAAAGTTTCAAGCAAGAGACAATTGATGATTTTACATTATAGGTTGAGTACATTGCTACCTCTAGTGCAACAATGGAAGTTGTATGGATCAAGAAGTTCATTGGTGAAGTAAGGGTGGTTCCATCCTTTGATAATGCATCAAAGCTTTACTACGACAATAATGTAGTCGTTGCATAAGCTATGGAATCTAGTTTATATTACTATGCCAATCACATACTATAGATCTACCATTTTATATGAGAGATCATACATCAAGGAGATGCGAAAATTTGTAGAGTATCAACTAAAAGCAATATTGGCGTCCCTCGAATGAAAGCACTTTTATAGAAAAAACATGCTAGTCAGGTTAGATTAATGAGACTTAGATTCATGAGTAATTGTATCTAGTGAAAGTAGAAGACTATTCATAGTATGGCCTAAGATCCATTCAAAACATGATTGTCATGGACCACTTTGTGATTTCATTATTAAGGAAATTGTAGTTATTATGTTTTCTTTAACATGAGATAATGAATTTGACATAATAATGACCTAATAATGTATGACCCAATGACATGTGATTTTTGGTCTAGGGGCTGAACATGAGATCATTCATATGCTAAGAGTATTCATTCCTATATAGATCACCAATCAAATGTTATTGTGGACATTAGGATAATGAAAATACATTAAGACTAGTATGTGTCTTGACTGGTGACTACATCTCATTAGTCATGATATTAGATATCAAATAAAACACATAAGTATTCTAGAATCCATATATGGTAGATAATAATATCTCATGTGATAGTGGTGGCCATGGTCCTTAGATCTAAAGTAGCTACAATCATCTCTTGTTGTTTGGTGTACTTTAACACTACTGAATTTGACCTTGAATAATATCTACCATACATGTGGTGCTTGGGTGAACTTTAACACTACTGAATTTTTGGTCTATTGTTAGTAATGTAGATGTAATTTGTCCCTCCTATTGGATTGATACCCCAACCACTTGTTGAGTGAGACTACAAAATGCATCAATGTGCTTACGTTAGTCATCATATGGTATGGTGCTTATGTATATCTCATATAGTCTACTCTAGATCAAGGAAAAAAGTTTGAACATAAAGAGGATGAAATTTCCATGCCTCGCATTCAATCTAGATATAGGAGAAAAAGGGATTATAAGAGAACTATAACATTGGTCACAATATTAGGTTGAAGTTGTTCTCCAACTTGTCCAATTACTTCGGTGGCAATGAAATCTTGGTAGATACCAATCATTGTCTTTGAAATCATTATATGATTATACATGTTACTAGGAACATAATTTGGATCTTTATAGGGTCCCACTTATAGGATGCATAAGGAAGAGGAGTATAATTGTGGACACAAGATTAATAGGTTACTAAAAGGTTTAGGTAAACAATTATATCATTGATGGACTGACTGGAAGCCCATCTAGACAACTCGAAATCCCATTCAACAAAATTAGAAAGACTAATTAATCAATGGGAAGGTCTAACTTATGGACTAGGTTGAGATCTATCCAATTAGTCAAATGACTCGCCAAGTCGCCTGATTGGATAAGATTAACCAATTCATTAACTAACTGGTTCAGTCTCTGGACTAGATGGATTAGTGGATCACCCGATTAGATAGAGAATGTCCTAACCCAACCCATTCACTCAATTGATTGTGTCAGGTGGGCTACTGAAAAGTAGCTTGAACCAGTTTAGTCATCTGATTGGACTAAACCAGTCCCCCATTTGGCTGTCTGTGAGCAGACTACAAAAATCAACAACTGCCTTTTCATTTCCAAATGTTTTTTAGAAACCATGTTTTCCTACCTAT
Source organism: Alisma plantago-aquatica (assembly GCA_963693085.1). Taxonomy (NCBI): domain Eukaryota; kingdom Viridiplantae; phylum Streptophyta; class Magnoliopsida; order Alismatales; family Alismataceae; genus Alisma; species Alisma plantago-aquatica. Next base: position 1,189,315,169 of record OY856412.1, on the reverse strand, counting down.
CCTATAAGAGGGAGAATGATGACCTGGTTTTTGGCTACACACAACCCTTAAATATGTGAAACCCAATCATCATTACTCTCAAGGTGAGAGGGATGCGGATACATTGTGTAATGTGAGAACATTTCTAACTAATAGGTTCTTCCTTCCCCACCTACACTATGAGTGCAATGTGGAGTTTCCATTCATCTGCATGGATAATATAAAGATGCTGACCCCTTTTGACTACATTGGGACAAATCATCAACATCGTCTTTTATTTATATAATACTGAGCAGTGCCCCAAACTTACTTTGTAACAACAGTGTATCCCACATCCCTTCTTTCTTGATGTTGTTAATGAGATCTACTCGTGGGAACGTCGATTAATTAATTTTTTTTCTTTTGATGTGCATGTTGCCTCTACTAATCCGAACAACATATACCACTGTATAGAATTACAAATGGAGTCGATATGATTGACATGAAATATTTACATAGGCCAATCTTACTAGAAAACTTTTAGAGGGAGAAATTTATCTTATTGTTTGAGGACAACCCAACCCAACATGCCCTGTGATGCCCATTTTCACTTGGGCAACATGTCCTACAATCTCACCAACCTAAAAGTGCACATACCTTATGACATGTTTGAGTATCCTCTATTTGAGGGTGAGGAACTTTTGAACCCCATTTAAGGTGTATATAGTTCCTCCATGGACACAAATGATGATGTGATGCCCATCCACCAACCCATCAAACTAAGAAGTGTATAGTTACTAGTTCCAAGCCCCCATACCATAGGGTGGATTTGACTTTAGTGTCATGGATACTCATATGGGGAATCTCTAGGGAGCACAAACCCGCATGGAGTAGAAACATCACAAGCACATATTCTAAATTCAATGTATTTGATGTAACACACTCACTACACATTGGACATGCCTTAGGATATTACCAAATTCCTTACCCTTCCTAATATAAACTCAATGTCTATTATCCTATTATGGACTCCCACTAGTGGGTAAGCGTAACATCCAATTTTCAGATCATCTGAGAGTAAGCTATTTTTTTTAACTTGGGAGTGTCATTAACATGAAATGCATTATAATAATGCTAGAAAAGAACCATTACAAACTATGTATTCTTAGAAAGAAACTTGGTTACATCAAACTCAAAATAAATACTAAATACATAATGCAAAGGTTTACACTCTATCTTAATATCTTGGATCGTGTAGATGGAACCCCACCAAGAAAAACCTCTTAAAATTGTTGATGTGTTCTCTCTCATTGAATGATATTATTGAAGATTAGTACCTACGAACATCTCATCCCCAACCATAAACAAATACAAAAACTACCATTAGATTAAGTGGCATTGAATTTTTAATAAGACAAACATGAATATACTATATCGGAAAGCTGAATAAAGATCTGAGAGTTATAGACTTATATTGAATCAAAACATCTTTTATTTTTGTCTGTCATTTTTTTGTGGACACCATTATACAACAAAAACTCTATGAATTGGTGTGGTATTAAACTGCCTCTAAATAGACACTACATCCCTTTGAATCGTCTCAACACTATGTGAATGAGAACTTATCCTATAATGACTTATGTGAAGGTTCTTACTTAATTATCTTAAATCTAAAGATAGTGATAATGAATCTAAAATTATTCTATATAGAAACTGATTACTAATAAATGAACATTAATAAATTATGATTTGAATGCAAGTCTTTTCT